>CAEFZX010011669.1:0-18720 GCA_903066825.1 Alfaro cultratus | reverse complement strand
ACCCAAACACCTGACCCAAAAGACCTGACCCCAAACACCTGACCCAAAAGACCTGACCCCAAACACCTGACCCAAAAGACCTGACCCCAAACACCTGACCCAAACACCTGACCCAAACACCTGACCCAAACACCTGACCCAAAAGACCTGACCCCAAACACCTGACCCAAAAGACCTGACCCCAAACACCTGACCCAAAACACCTGACCCAAACACCTGACCCAAAACACCTGACCCAAACACCTGACCCCATCACATGACCCAAACACCTGACCCAAACACCTGACCCAAACACCTGACCCCGCCACCTGACCCAAACACCTGACCTAAACACTTGACCCAAAACACCTGACCCCATCACATAACCCCAAACACCTGACCCCACCACATGACCCCGTCACCTGACCCCACCCATCACATGACCCCAAACACCTGACCCCATCACATGACCCCAAACACCTTACACCGCCACCTGACCCAAACACCTGACCGAACCACCTGACCCAAACACCTGACCCAAACACCTGACCCCACCACATGACCCCAAACACCTGACCCAAACACCTGACCCAAACACCTGACCCCATCACATGACCCCAAACACCTGACCCCATCACATGACCCCAAACACCTGACCCCATCACATGACCCCAAACACCTGACCCAAACACATGACCCCGCCGCCTGACCCCATCACCTGGGGTCATGTGGTGAGGTCATGTTACCCCATCACCTTACGGAGAAGCGACTCCCAGCTCCACATGATGAAGTTCCTCACTTCGACACCAAGGACTCTGCTGCTACATGAGAACGGTCCATTCTGGTTGAGACTCTGTAAATCTTATTCATCTGACCTCTAAAGGTCACCTGGTAAAGGTCACCACTTCATGGTGTTCAGGTTTAGAGGAATATTAACAGGACCTGAAAGTGAAGCTTAAACAGGAACAAATTATGCAAAATTAACTTTTTGCTTTTTTATGCTTCCATTTGACTCCACTGCTTCTAAAAACAGCCCAAGTACTTAAAAAAAACAACCCAACAAATTTAGAGGCAATAACTTCATATTTTTTGGTGTCTGGAAAATTAGCCATTTCAAAAACCCAGTTGTAAAATCTCATTTGATGGCCACTCCCCGTTACCTAGCAACCTAAGCTGAGCTCCAGCATGTTTGGTCAGCTGGTCTTCCTGCTGTACAATGGCTGCTGGAAAAGACAAGAGTCTTGTCGTTGATTTTGCAAGAGGCTCCACGTCTGCTTTTCAAAGATGTATGGTTGTAGAATCTGTTTGCAGCCATTTTCACAGCAACTCATTTGGTTTTAAAGTGACAGAGGCCCAAAACCAGCTGCAAAGAGTTAGAACTGGATTTCTAGATCAATTCAAATTTCTTCATTAAAAAATTATTTAGTTCAAAAATGTAAAACATTTTTCTGTTGCCCACAAACATATCCTAACCCTATCAAGGTCACCTTTAAAGTGATGTTCCTGTCTTTACAACGTCTGTTGCGAGATACAACACAACATGCACACCTGATTATTATCAACACTTCTTATTGCATTTTATTTCATGCGATAAAAAAACAAACTAATTATTTAAAAATCCTGCCACATGATTTTCTGTATGATTTGATCTGCATTTCAGGTTAGGGTCATTTGAAAACAGTAACTCTGGCAAATAGAATAATTATTAATATATATATTCTGAAACAGTCTCAAAATGTATTGAAAGAATTAAAATTATATAAATGAAGATTAGGACTTGAAAATATATTTTTTGGTTTGTGTTTGGTACATTCAGACTCGGGTCAAATCTAAAAACCGTCTGGACGTTTTAAAGAATCTGAGCTACCCTTCAGAGTGAGACGTCGTCCTGTGAAAGTCACTTTGCTCATCAACACTGACAAACTGGTAAAAATATTGATTGGTAGAATCAGACCTAAAATAACAGAACCGTAACCCAAAGAGTTTGAGCCTCGCCTGCATGGCTCTGGGCAGGTTGGGTCAATTAATCCTGCAGCCGTCCTCTGCGCTCGCAGCAGAAACAGAAAGCTTCAGCTGTCCGGCTCTGGTGAGCCTGTTCTCTCTGCAGCTCCTGATTTCTGTTCTCAGCTGTCAGGAGTGAAACCCGACATGGTCAGCTGCTGGTAAAAACGGATCCAATTCAAGGTTTGACATGTGCGATCTGACATGCTTTCCCACTCAGCAGTTGTAAGGGGAAGTTAGCGAGGCCCTGTTGTCTGGCTGCTCTCCTCCAACACCGTGTTTCTGTCTGCTCAGCTGACACTCCCAGGGCCTTCCTGCATTTTCTCCACTTGGGAAAACAATAGACTGCAGTGCAGGGGCATGTCAGGAGCCAATCTGAACGACTTCATCCTTTATGTTATAAGAGGCTCAAAACCAACAAGGTTTGATTATTTTTTTCAACTCCAACATTTAGTCTGAAATGCAGAAAAACACTGATCCTGTGGTCCATGTTTCTGTTTATTGGTTATCTTGCATGTCATCTGTTTTAACTAACATATTGCATAAACTCGTATCATTTTTGCATATATTTCCAGCTCACCTTAACTTAGAAGCTGATGTTAAAGTGAGCGGCTGCTTGTTGAAAACAGTGATGACCTGTGGGACCAGAACACAGCCAGCATCGTGTTCAACCATCAGCTCAACCTACAGAGGATGGACATATTTACAACCAGAACCTCTTCATAAGCCAAAACTCCAGTTTGAAAACCATAAAAAAGGAAAAATATCAGTGAAGGAATATCATTTATTAAAGACACCCAAGAATGAACTGCATAATCATTCAAAAATAGCATGTTGGCTTAAAGTAGGGCACAATCATGACTATTACAGTTTGGTCTGTAATAGTCAAACTGTAGTAGTTTGAGTAGTTTGAGATCAAAGTACTAGTTTGAGAATAGTGCTGGCTATAATTCAGCTGTATCTTTCTCCACATGCAGCACTATTTAATGCACTGAAGGACTAGATCACATCTGGGATCAGAAAACTAAATTCATCTACTGGAGCTGTTGTCAGTAATCAATAAAAACAATAGAAAAGAATAACTACTTTCAATAACGTATTTTAAAGAAGAAAATTAAGTAAACATTACAAGACACAGAACATGGAAACCATTAAATATATACACAGTGCTGCAGTAGATCTTCTATATAGATGTGTCCTAACTTTCCCCGCTGGTCAGCACAGTGTCTGACCGACACATTTAAAAGTCCAAGGTTTGTTTGTCCAGATACTTAAGAGAAAATGTCCAAGTGCAATTCATTTCCAATGAAAAGAGGATGAATAATGGATGGTGTGTCTATGTAGTGAGCTGGAGGGGAACCAGTACAGACCATCAGCCTCCTACCAGACCAGTATGGAGTCAATCTCAGGTTCTTCTGGATCCAGGAAGTGGTCAGAAGCTCAACATCCTTTCACCCTATAAAGGGTCACCTGGCCTGGATTGAAATAAACAGGACCAGTAAATTACCAGCCTGCTAGTTAACTAGACTTGTTTCAGTTATATACAGAAATAAATGCAATTATATCTACAGTACAATCAAATCTTTAAGACAAAATAAAGATATTAGCATTTATCTCATTATCTTAAACACATGTATTGAATTTAAAAAGTTAGATTGTGTGTTTGATGATCAAACAATTAGCATAGGCTAAACAAACAGAACCACATTGCATTAATTACTCACCAATTCCATTTATAGATCAGTTCATAACAGCTTCATGGCTCCAACCCCACTGGATGTTCAGATCTACATGATTTTTTATATTGTGAGTTTTTAAAAGTGCACAATAAACAAAGAGATAAACTAATTGTTTGGAAGCACAAACCTGTAGCTCCTTTGTCTCCAGCTCTTCCCCTCACACCTGATTGGCTGAATGCACTGTGTGACTGACTGTCACTCCAACCAATGGAGCAGCAAAGGCGGGACTAAGGTCAGTTTTTACCCTGGGTTACACACACATGCAGTTTCTGAGTGAGGATAACAGAAACATCTCCATAGCTGAACTCAAGGCCTCAGCTGTCTGCCTGAATAAAAACATCTTCTATCTCCAGGCTGGGACACGGAAAATAACCCGAGGAGATAATAAAAGCTTAAAAATGTGCAGAATAACAATACATACATAAACAAGCTGGAGCTCAAGTACACAGCTGCCAGTCCTGCACCAGACCTCACTTTGTATGTTTGCTTTAATTGTAACCTTGTGAAAATAAATCAAAAACTAAAATGAGATATTTTATTGTCCCTGAGGAAAATCCATAGAGGTGCAGGTTTACTTGCACACCAATAAAAAACAAAATAGGATGAATATTCCATCTATCTCGACTCTTGCTGCATTCCAGTTGTACTCGGAACTGGAGATTCCAACTTCCCAGTTTGAAAAATAAACTGGTTTGCCCTCCAAAGTTGGATTTCCAGCTGGGAAACTGGGAACAGCTCCCACTACCCCCAGTTACAACGTGTCAGACCAACTTCCTGTTTCAATATGGCCGCTCCTGGTGAGTTCTGGAGGAAACATGATTATTTTACAAGACACACATGTAAGAGTGCGTCTAAAGTCAAAGCTGCATGCAGCGCCTGAAACTCTAAACTGAATTAATTCAAAGTGGCCTTACCTTTTGGAAAATAGATGATGTTTGTCAGAGGAACTGCAAACAGTATTTATGGGCGTTGCCATGGTGAAATCCCGACTCGTTAACTGGAACGTTGTTTCCTCAAACCCAGCTCCAAGATCCAGCTGCTGCTGTGACGCATCTTGGGGTTTAATCCTGTGAAAGGTGCTTTATACATAAAGTTTACCTTGCTTTACATCTCTAATCTAAAATTCATCAGTTGCCGTTTCATTTCTGTGATGTGAAGAGGAGGGGTGACAGTACACATCCCAAAGTTTGTCTTTGCCTGAAAACAACAATCAGGAAACCAAGTTCTCTTTTTAATAGCAAGGATTAATAACATCATGCCGTAAAGGTGTTATATTTCTAATTATAGGTGTTTAATAACCAGATTTAATTCAATTTAGTAGAGCTGGTTCAAAACTGCAGTACCATCTACAACCTCTAGGGACACTGGCTGTAAGTCGCCTCAGGGTAAGAAAAGTGACCTAAAATGATAATTAATTTAAACCGGTTTTTGCATGAGCTGAGATATGGGCCGAGGTTTTAAGGGCATTTTTAATTACCTGTGTTCTGTCTGAATCCGTCGCTTTAAGTCCTGCATGATGCCGTTTTCAGAGCAGATTCGCCTCCCAGCATGGAGCTGCTGAAACACCACCGCTTAGCTATTCAACACCTCGCTTTGAAAATCCCAGAAGAAGAAAGCTTAGGTGACATTTAAGCATTTATGAGTACAAATGTAAGTCTTCTTCTTGAGGGCTTAACCTTGATGGAGTTTAAATCACTCCTGGTTGCACAATGTGGGAGGGAAGCGTTTCCACTCCGCTTCCTCTCATGTGTGGAGTTCAGCCAAAAATATACCTGCAGTGATGAAATATCCCAGAAGAACTTTATACTAATGTAGAATGATGCCTCCTCAACAGCAAAAGCAAAAATAAATGATGACTTTTGTCTATCAGGAGGAAATATTGAGGTGAAATGTGAAACCTTCTGTCTCTTCGGCCCAATTTGCAGCTCCATTTATCATTAAACAGTTACATAGGCAAAGAATTCAATTTTTCCTCCTCTCATTTTGTTTTTTCATGACTGCGTATTCGAGAAAGGGCAAAAACATAATTACAGAATGCAGCAACACACTAACAAAGAAATATCGACTGTTGGCTTCCAGGAGAGCTCTGGGTGTGAACTATGCCGCGGTTTTGGTTGCTAATAGCGCTTCACCCTCTATTATCCTGGAGACATTTTTCACTGCAGGCTGGAGCATTAGAGAGGTTTACATCTAAAAGGAAGGAAATAACTTTCAGTCCCACAGCTTCATCTTTACAGTGAGGAAAGACAAAGGAAGGCAGAAAGCTAAACAGAGTTAGCTTTCTGCAGAGCAGGTTAGCAGCACATGCATGTGTTCGTCCCGTCAGACAGATGCAGTTTTTGGATGTCAGGTTGGAAGTGGAGTCGGTTCACATGGGAGCTCATTTGGCAGAGGGAGAACCACCAGAGAGCCTAATGAAAGCACAAAGCTGGGCTGGAGCTGGGCCCAGTCAAAGCACAGGCTCTCTCTCTCATATGATTTGCAGGTTTTTACCATCTTCTATGTGCTACAGTGTGTAGCCTGAAGGGCTTGAAAATCTATTCAAAAGCGTAGCGTGTAATATCAGAACTACATCAGTTCTAACAAGCGCATGTTTTTTTCCGGATTCCTTGGAGTTGTTTTGCAGATGTGTGTATTCACACCGACTGCAGTGAGAAACATAAGCCCTCCTCATCCTCTGCTGACATTTTCTCACGAGAAACGGCTTCTTGAGGCGTCATCCACCCAGAGCGCCGTGTTCAGGAGCTTCGGTAGGATACAGCGCCTCATTTCCTTCATTCTTTTAAAGCATCTGAGGATTCACAGCAGCTTCAGCTTCGTGCTGAAATTCGGTCAGTTTTAGCAGAGAATGAAAAAACTGAAGCAGCTGCAATTTCACAGATGACATGGATTTATTTCACACAGAATTAGAGCGTTTATTTTGGTTGCAGTAGTTTGTCACTAACATAAACATTAAATCAGACCAATAAAATAGGATTTTCCAAACAAAGTCATCCATTGTCCTGTACTGGGTTTCCTGTTGCATGAATTACTGCATCAGTGCGGCGTGACACGGAGGTCAGCCTGTGGTTCTGCTGATGTTTGATGTCTTTGTTGGTTCTGGTGTCTCACATCTTCCAATAGATTCTCAATTTGGTCAGATAAGGTTGCTAGTGTTGCCATAGCGATGGTACCAAATCATCACAGCCTGTGGAAACTTCACTCTGGACCTCCAGCCATGGGATCCTGAGATCCTGGGATCCTGGCCCACTCTGCTCTTTCTCCAGACTTGATCTCCAGAGGAAATGAACACTTTCCTTCAATCTGAAAACCCGACTCTGGTTTCGGTTCTGGTCCAGGTCAGATGGTTCTGAGAAAGTCTCTGACTTCAGCTCCTCCTGAATGGACTTTTCTTCATCGTTCTCTTAGTGCTGAAGTGCTAAACATGTAACACCACCGGTGAAAACTGATGATTAAACATAAAATCATAAACTAACTTTAAATTGGGGATGAAATGATTTCAGCGTTTGGTGGTTTTAAAAGTCTGCAGCTTCTCATCGCTCTTCCTTTGCAGAATCTTCTCCGCATTTAGGAAAATGCAGATGCAGCAGTTCAGTTATTTCCTCTGAGGCCGAACAAAAATATGTTTACTTTCATTATGCATTTTTATTTTATGTTACCTTTTTAATAGTAATTTTGTTGGTTTTCTGTGATGTTTTTGTCTGTGAAAAAGATCCAGAGCTGTGAAAAGGCCAGTAGATCCACTATCACCTTTCAGGTTTTTTCTTTAGTATTTGTCTCGACTCAGTGATGCTGCTGCATATTTTTGCGTCTGTACTTTGTTTGGATTTATAGAATAATATCAGTCTCAATTTGATCCAACTCTCCATTAGCAAGTCACGCTTTCTCAGTGAGGAACGCAGCAGCAGTCTGCCGGATTAAACTATTGTCAATAGTTTCTAGGCGACGCTCTTGCAGATGTGACACAGCTTCATACTTTACGATGTTTATTCACTGACTGTTTTCATTGCTGATATCTGCAAAGGAGAAAAACACAAGTGCAGATTTCCAGTTTAACAGTTTCCCAGCTCTATGCTTGATTATTCATGTGATTAAAAGTTCTGAAGGGTGTCTGACCTTTCAGAAACAGCATAATTTCCATCTTGATGACTGAGGTAAATGACCCTTTTGATTGGTTGTGAATAATTACAGTGATAAGTCTGTTGGTGAGGTTTTCCTGTCCAATCTGAACAGGAACTGCATTAGTCGCTTTAGGCTGAGACTCCCATCTGCTTTGGAAAATCATCTCCCTAATTAGGAGGAGAACAGAGGTGGTCAGACGAGTCAATAGGTGATGAGAGAAGCAGCTTCACTGTGGTCACACCTTTCCACATGCAACAGAAACACACAGGCCTGAGCAAAACAGATCTGCATAAAACACAGCATCAGGACCAAAATCTCCATGGAAATTCAATTCACATTTAACCATCTGAAATGTATCCAGGCTACATACTGACCTCCCACTCAGTGATGTGAATCACTTAATATTTGGTAAAAATAAAGACAATTACCCTAGAAATGTTTTAATAGTAATAGGTGGAAGTCAGTATTTTTGTCTACATTTAATAAAAATATATATTTGGAATATGCAGCTCTGGTAAGATGTTTACATCTGAATGTCAATTAGTTTGAAGTGTTTAACGATGCATCTGAATGGTTCCTTTTCCTGAGTATGATGGTTATGTGACATATTTCAGAGATTTGTTTTGTCCTCATCGACGTTCATTTGTGCTTCACGCTGCAGACTGAATACTGGACTTTAATGTTCCTGTTAAAGAACAGAATTCTTGGTTCTGCAAACCGTTCAGGTCTTGCAGCAGTAAAGCAGCTCCAGATCATCAAAACACCACCGGCATGTTGGATTTTAAGAACGATGCTATTTTTATACGACTACTCCTCTCATACTTGAGTAGATTACAGTGTTTCTTTGAGTTTTAATGTATTTATACATCTTATTCTGGCTAATTTAGGGCCTGATGCACATCTCTGGTTTCTAAGGGTGAGTTCATACCAGCCCTCTTTGTTCCCCTTTAATCAAACTGCAGTTCGTTTGGGGACGTGTGACTCAATCAAACTCTGGTCTGGCTCGGTTCAAGTGAACTCTGATGCAATTCGAATGCATATGTGAACAGCAAGAGGACTGGAGAATGCTCCAAAAGCAGGAAGTGGACTACAGCGCAGAGCATTCTGGGTAAATACAACCAAAACAAACGCGTCAGTCTATGCTAATTGGCAAAAGGATTCAAGGTTTTTACCAAAGACTAAAGAGAAATCCTCCAACCTCTGTTTCCATTTGGTAAAGAAGGAAGTTGCGCTCTGTGTCTTCAGAGGTTTTCATGTGGTTTCCTTTAGTGGTTCTTGGTGCAGCGCCCCCACAGGTGAGGAGGGGAACAGGCTGCTCAAAGGGTTTCTTGGATTGACTCAGAGCAGAGAGATGAGAACCACAGCAGCTGGAAAAGGAAGAAATGTTGCGGTTTTGGTTCCTAATCAAACCAAGTCTACTGGACTATCAGGTGGGAAAACATCCAAAAACGTTAATTAAAGTCACTTTATAAAACTTTATACATTAACAGTGAGGTAAACCTGCAAAGGAAAATAGAAAATCTGGGGCTGAATTGCACATCATGTGTCTTATATCTATATGATGCAACGACAAACCGTAAACTCAAGCCAGCATAATGTTAGAAACATAAACCGGAATAATCTGACACATAGGTACAAATACATATTCATTTATTTCACATACATTTTTTCAACTTACTTTTTGTAGTTTTTACAATCTATATGATTCAACAACAAAATGAAGAACTACCACAACAAAGTCCAAATTTTCTACAGGGGAAAATGATGCAGATGTCACTTTTGTAAAATTGACACATGTAATTAGCCAACCAGCAAAGATACAGTTAAAGTAAAAAAAGACAAAAATAGGACAAAAAGGTGGTTTGTGACCTGGACTAGGCCGTTTTCAGGATGATCAGAGGTTCATGTTAGGTCCTGAACAGTGTTAGAGCGTTGGCTTCTGCAAAATTATCAACATTTTCCATAAATATTTATTATTAGTAAATTCTATATGTTTGATATTATCCAGGTGGCAATCGGGGGACAAGGACAGAAACTCAGCCATGGAGGAGCAGCCCTTCCTAAATCAATGGAAACTCGTTCTTGGGGTTACAATTTTGGCTAATGTATCCCATGAATATTGCTATGAATAGTTCTGTTGAATGAATATCCACACAGGTACATGATGAAGCATTCAGTAAACACACTGAACAGAAGAACTCATGGTCTCTTTCATTGTTCAGTGAATAAGCATGGCGAAGACTAAACAAAGTAGGTTAATAGCTTAGATACAAATTCATACTGTACATTGTGTAGGCGAGTCTGTAGTCAACCCAAAACTAAGGGCTTCTTTTTGTACATACAAATTTCAAAAAGTTAATACATGACACCTTTTGCCTTTAGGTCCCCATGGCAACAACTGTTTCCATGCCTCTTCTGAGAAGTCGCCAGCTGGCAGTTATGTAAGACGTGTGATGTGCTTTTCGCTGCTGAATCTCGGCATCAATCCAGTGATTTACAGAATGTCCCTTTATGTTAGATAGTCTAAAACGTTTCACAACCACTTTCATTCTGTCATTCTATTTTCAAAAAAATACTTTATACTCCAGCTGTGTCCACAATCCAGTCCTCTTCCGTCTCTCTTCTATATATGTATTTATAACTTACATCATTTTCATGTTAAAACGCCGCGGACCAGCCTGTCCCTCTGCTGAATCAACATTAGTACCGTTGGACTTTGACCGAGGTACATATTCAACATCGATGTTGTTTTTATGTTTTCCTTTTCCTCTGCTCCACACGAAAAGGAGCAGGAAGCAAAACAAGACCACTCCCAGAAAGGTGAAGCAGCCCATAGCGGTGGACACTAAAATAGTCTTCAGGTCCAGACCCAGGGAAATGTTGGCCGTTTCATTGGCAGTGGCGTTGTTAGGGTCTGTGTAATGCTGGGTCCTGTTGGCGTACAGCGACCCCAGACTTTTCACCGCTAATGAAGCCATCAGGGTGTCATTTCCAGCCGTGTTGGAGGCCAGGCAGAGGTACACGCCACTGTCTTGTATCTCTGCAGACTTGATCTCTAATGTGCCATTGTTGTGCACCATCAGCCGTCCGTGGTTCCGACTCGTCAGTACTCGTCGACGTGGGGACAGCCACGACACGCTCGGCCTCGGCGTCCCTTCAGCGCTGCAGCGCAGCATTGCCTGCTGGCCCTCATCCACAGTAATTGTTTGGGTTTTATTCTCACGAATTTTTGGCTTGGTGCACGTTACGTAATAAGACAGGAGCGCCTCCTTGAACTCCTTGAAAGGCCGACCACGGATCCCCTCGGGTGTGCTGCATTCTGGCTGCGAGTCTCCAAACAAAATGGAGTGCTTTTTCTGCAGGATCCACATGAGACGACAGTCACACACCAAGGGGTTGTTGTCGATCAGAAGGACCTCCAAAGCCTCGGGGGACTGGAACACGGCCTTTTCCAGGGTGTCCAGGCGGTTGTGGGAGACGTTGAGCACCTTGAGACCCCGTAGGCCTTGAAAGGCGTCCGGATCGATGGTGGTCAGCTGAGCTCCCACTAGATGCAACTCTCGCAACCGAACCAGCTCCATCAGCATCCCTCCTTCGATGTGGCGGATCCGGTTGAAGGACAGGTTGAGGTGGGTCAGGTAGGGCAGGTGCTTCAGGGCTTGGTAAGGGAAGGAGGACAAGTTGGTGTTGGTTATGAACAATGTGGTCAGGTTCAGGCCATGGAGGGTATTCACTGGCACGTGGTCCAGTGAAGGCCAGTTATCGATTTCTAAATGCCGCAGCCGGAACAGCTTTTTGAAGGAGTACGGATGCAAAGTGCTAATGCTGAGGTAACGGAGATGAAGGCTGACCAGGTTGTGCAGGTGAGAGAGCGCCTCGGTGGGTACGACTGTAAGGTTGCATCGTTCTAAGGTTAATTCCTCCAGGCTCAGGAGTCCACTGAACGCACGGTGAGAAATATAAACCAGGTCGTTGTCTCCCACTTCCAAAGACCTCAGATTGTGTAAATCCTGGAACATATAATCCAAAAGAATTACGATCTTGTTATCACTTATATCCAGTTGGGTTAGATTTGTCAGGGCTGTGAAAACCCCCAGAGGGATGAGCTTGATTCGGTTGCTCTTTAGACTGAGTGAGTGCATGTTAAACAAGGCATTAAAAGCTCCAGGCTCGACGTAGCTGATCAGATTTCCACTGAGGTCCAGTTCCTCCAGCCCAGGGAAGTTAATAAAGTCATCAGGGTTGATCATTGTCAGCTTGTTTTTACTCAGGTCCAGGATCCTGGTCTCGGTCGGGATGCCATCTGGGATGGTGGGCATTCGCTTGCGGTGACAGACGACGGCCTTGGTCTGGGCCGAGCACTCGCAGCGTGAGGGACATCCTAAAGAAGAGCCCACAAAGGCAGCCACTAGTACCAGTCCAAGGACTGGCTGCCAGCATGAGACGACCGCGTGCAGCATGACTTTGTTCATACAGTCCACCATTCTGTCACGGTTCTGCAAAAAACACAAAGACCAGAAAAAGGTTCTTAAATACCAATCAGGTTGGAACTAATCTGTTTTCCTGCAAAAATAATGTAAATGACACAGAATAAGACTCAGTCTGATTCACTAGACTCATATCGAACCTCTGGCTTTTGGTTTTGAGCTGCTTAACAATTCAAACTAAACTAAACTACTGGAACTTTTTCCCAAAGCTTTTCCAACTCGATTAGACCTCCAACATGACGAGGTTCTTCCTGAGTCAATTCAGGAGCTTTTCAAGGTATGAGAAATGTAAAAAGCTTTGACTCAGACTGCAATATAAATTCCTCAAACATTCCTGGTTCAATAAAACAAGGCAGATATGAGGCTGCAGAGTCACATCTGGGTCTCTGTTGTCCTTCATGTCCAGTTCAGCAGAACCAGAAACGGCGACTGAGGTCATCGGTGCAACGCCGTCATCCTGCTAATGCAGTCAGCGACACACAGCAGCTTCACTGGAAATGGCTCATTCACAATGTCTTTGCACATCCTCAGCTTAAGATTTTTATTTTCACATCACAAATATTTTTGTATGACTCATTAACGGCCGTTTTACATTCACTGCTGTTTTCCAGATTCTAAACAGCTGATATGTTTTTGTCAGCTAAAGGATCATTTAGTTTGATCGTTCTGCTGGATTCGTCTGACAACAGAATCCTCCGACCCGTTGGCTCCGTTAGTGAAACTTATGAAGACGTCTCTGTTTTTTCATTTCCTTAAGTAGAAAAACTCCTCAGGTTGCTGATGGAGGACCATCAGAAATAGATAGATATAAATATTTTTTCATGTTTGGGTCTTACTGGTTATTTTAAAATAAAAAACAGTCACATCCGAACAGAAAGTAGAGAGCAACTGTGAAGATGAAAGACAATGATTCATGGATGTTACATGATTACAAATAAAAATCTGAAAAGTGCGGTGTGCATTTCTAGTCAGCAAAACGCTGCAAATTCACCAGCTGGTTTTTTGGAGTTGTTCTTTTTTCATGAACTTTCTTTTTCCAATTCTGCTCCAAAATCAAACAACTACAACTAAGTTCAGATTAGATGAGGAACTTCTGGAAACACACATTTTCTAGTTCTTCCACAGATTCTCAGTTAGTTTTAACTCTACTTTGACTAGGCCATTCTAACCCATGCCTCTGATGTTTGGCTGGATGTTGTCCTGCCTCAGCCTCAAGTCCTCACCTGAAACATTTGGTAAATGTTCTCTACTTTGGTTTGTCTTTCACATAAAATCTCCAGATCATATGCTGAAGTTTTTGTTTTATCTTAATGTGACAAAGGATTTTTGCAGAGCCTTCACAGGTTGAACAGGATCCAGAAATCTTCCTCCTTTTGTCTCATTTTGCTTCATTTGGAGCTACTTTAGTTTTTTCTTGTGATATTTTTGGTTCAGCATCCAAACAAAAGAAAACTTCTGGATGTTTCTGCATTCCCCACCTTGGATATTCTGGGTTCTACTAATGAAAATATGTGACAAAGATAATTAAATCGGCAAAAAGAATGAAGATAGATGTCTAAGAAAACTTTTAACAGTGCCATCATGATGAATATGCATGCTAATAATTGAATAGTCTTCAGATTTATTTAATGATTTATGATTTAATGATTTATAGCTAAAATATCTCATTTTAGCTATAATATTGATGTAAACTCCATTTATTTAAAATATGCATCTCTTGTTTCTTTTTAAAGGTCTGCTGATAATAAGTACAAACAGATTAAATTATGTTGTGAGTTCAAAACATGGAAAACAATTATTATTTCACAGTGAAAGTTCAGGAGTTCATTAGTTTAATTACTGTGAGAATGAAGCTGTTCCAGAACAAATGTCTGACATTTATCGCCATTAATTTGTTGTTTTACTTCCTGGTAGAATCAGAACTAAGAATCTCTGGTTCTGCTGTGAATCCAGACAGGATCAAGGAGCGTTTTCTGGAGCAGGTAGAGAACCTGAGCAGAACCTCTCTGGTCCATGAAGCAGAACTTCTGCAGAACCCAGAAATGATTCGGTTTTAATTACAGCGGCTGAGTCGAGCAATCTGGGCTCCGATTATCCATCAGCGTCTGTCTGCCTGCCATGCAGAGTGGACACCCGCAGACCTCCAATTATTTACCAACTAATTATCCCCACAGCTCAAATATGGAGTCAATATTGTTATGCAGTTAAAGTATATCTATCTAATATCTGAGTAAATTGTTGCATTGCTCTGGTGGAGGTCAGCTTGTTTAAAAATAATAATATTCACTAAATGTATGTGATTAGGAATAATCTAAGTATATTCACATATTTCTGAATATGTGCTGTGGAAACTTACAGCATGTTAACTGGTCAAGCTGATAAAAGTGCAACACAAAATGCGTAACAACCTAAAATAACGTTTTATTTCATTTCTATGGATGACTTTGTAAGTTCTGCAGTTTGTTCATCTTTAATGTGTAAAATAAATGGTGACAAAGTGTCGGCTGTAAACATTTCGAAAAGGCGTTGATCTAAGTTTGAACACTCTGGATCCTCAGGAAAAACTCATTTCACCGTGTTGCTGAGGATGTAGATAAAAAGCTGGTCTTTGTGCAATCAGCCAATAAAAATCCTCTGAAAGCGTCTGACTTCGTTCATCTGGGAAGGTTTTCACACCGTTTGATGGCCTCCGGCTCTGATCGCTGCACAGAACCCGGTTCCTCCTCCTCTCTCTGCTCCTCATGCTTTCTGTTCCAGCCAATCAGCAGCAACCTTTAGGAAAGTATTTTGGTGTTTACACTTGGATAATGGATGCATAAAATGGGAAATGAGGGAAAACCATAAGCAGGAAAATAATAAACGCATCACTATGAGTATTCATGCAGGATGTGAATCTGCTGCTTGCTTGGTTCAGCGTCTGTTCCAACTTTAGAGATTCTATTTCTTTGCAGTTGAATCTGCAATAATAAATAAATACCTCAGGAGATAGCAGAGAATATTGAAAGAATGTAACTTAAAAAAAAAAAATCAGTTCCAGAACAAATCATTCAATTCAAAAGTTCTTTACCCCAAAGGGAAACTGAGTGTTGTAACTCATAACATACAAGTTTCTGCAGAGTTGTGGATGTTGATGCTTTGAGCAAAAACAATCATCTTTACTGTCCAGTTCGCTCAGCTGCTTTTTAATTGATGATCAAAAATAGAAAAATTTAAAATTGACTTTTGTCATTATTCATTTTCACACGAGATTAAAAAATACAGCAATGTTTTTTTTTGTATTTTTGACTTCATCCTCACATCAAAAACATTTATGATTTGATATTTATTTTGTGCCATCGGGTCTGAAGTTCTGCTCCAAAGTGAAGATTTGTTCCCCTGCAGCCAAAACAAAGGATTTACTCACAGGGTGTAAATACACAAAGACAAGATTGTTTTCAGATTTTTAATAGTAATAATCTTCCATCTATTCATTTTCTAACACCCTTGTTCCTAATGTGGTCAGGAGGAGCTGCTGCCTCTCCAGCTACGTTCCGGGCGAGAGGCAGGGTCACCTGGACGGGTCACCTGGACAGGTGATTTGGTATTTTTTATTATATTTTATGTTCTTTGATAATCATTATTTTCTATTCATTCATTATTGTTGTAACTTGTTCTTTGATAAAACTGCTCAGGGTATTGTTCTTTATAATTTGATCTTTCTTTGTTTGATAAAACTTATTCTGCTCAGAGTATTGCGCAAATTGATTATGCTGTAAGCTCATGTGGATCACATGAACAGGGCGTGCTTAGCTCTGGTTGACTTGGGTCGGGCTCTGATTGGTCCGCTGGTTGACGCTCTCAGCCCATGGTCAGAGAGCGGCTACCTCTGATTGGATGGCTCACCTGCAAGGACGGAAATGGCCATTCCCCCTTTGCACGCAGGCCTCCCTTTGTTTAAGAGAGAAAATACGAAAAAAGCCCGCGGTTTGAGTCAGAGTCTGCTGTGGGTCGCGTTCGAACGCCCAGTTACGTTGATGCTGCTTTGTCTCTAGGCCGAAGGCTCTCCGGCCACGTTTCACGAGGTAAGCGCTGATAACTTGAATGAATCAAGCGTCACGTGTTTAATTATAGAGTGTTTTGTACTGTATTCTGTGGGGAAATAAATCGAGCACATTTAATTCTAGCAGAAACCGCGTTTGGTTTCGTTATTGCCGCCGATCTCCTTCGATCCTGATTTAAAACTTCATAAAGCAACAGGTCGCCTGGACAGGTCACCTGGACAAGGTCACCTGGACAAGGTCACCTGGACAGGTCACCAGTCTGTCGCAGGGCAACACAGAGACAGACAGGACAAACAGCCACACACTCACACCTAGGGAGAATTTAGAGAGACCAATTTACCTGACAGTCATGTTTTTGGACTGTGGGAGGAAGCCGGAGTACCCAGAGAGAGCCCACCATGCACAGGGAGAACGTGTAAACTCCGTGCAGAAAGACCCGGGGAATCGAACCCAGAACCTTCTTGCTGCAAGGCAACAGTGCTAGCAACTGCGCCACTGTGCAGCCCCAGTAATAATCTTTACAAATCATATTTTATTTCCTCTCCACTTCACAACCATGAAGACTTCAGTTTGTGGTTGTAATGTGACAAAAGTTTAAGAGGTTTAAACATTTTTGCAGTAAGATTATTCTTACTTTCTGTGACCATGAAGGAGCCACTCAGATTAGAGGCAACAGCAACAAAACCAGGTGGAGTCAGCCTGCTGCAGTTACTCACATGAACACTAGAGGTCTCACGTTTTACTACATTTATCACCTCAACAGGTCAACAATGAATTTCAAAAACAAAACGAAGCAATAAAACGTTCAGATTGGTCTATTTAGCAGTTAAACCTTATATGGGTTATTAAAACAGTAAAATGATAAATAATGATTTTGTTTATTTTTCAACTGCTGCTCTAAAAGAAAAGCATTAACATGCAGGTCAGCTCAGGATCTGAGTGCAATTAGCCCACCTTTTGAAAGCAGCATCAGTGAGTAATCAGATGGGTCCTAATGAGAGGGACGAGGCGGCGCTGCTGTTCTGGAGACGCTCAGCACATGTGAAACAACATGGACGCCTTTAATAGGCCCATCCAGTCTCAGCACAATGTGACCCGGATATGAGGAAAAACAATCATTAAGGGAGGAACTGAAGGATTTCAGATGGAAACAAACTAAAAAAGCCAGAGCTTCACAGTTACTGCAGATGTAAAAGAATAAACTGCTTCAACAGGAAAACTCCATAATTCATTAACACAACCACATGAAAAAATCAACACCATCATAGTGGCATGATTTAGGGTTTTGGGACCTTGAGCCCTTAAAAGAGAAGATCAACAGCCTCGGGGTAATAATGGCCTTCCATGCACAAATGATGCTTCTGCTTGGCTTGCAGAGCGAAGTTAAAGCTCAGTTAATCCGTGTTAATTAGAGATAAACTTGGTAGATTGAGTCTGTTTCTCCTTTTCAGCCTGATAACGCTTGGATTGGGAACGAGTCAAAAGTGCGGCATCAGACAAAACGATCTGAATTCATCCCAGAGGGAAAGCTGTTCGGCTGAGAGCTAATCCTGCGTTTAGTGGCGATAGAAACACAACAGTTCTTGAGATAAGCTAACGCTAAGAGGTTGCAAAAGTGAACAGCTACATGTAAAAATCAAAAGCAACATGGCGGGACATGGAGGCCTGACCTATTAGATCATGAATGAGGGAAAACACAACAGTAGATGTGATAAATATGCATATGATATGAGCACTGCTGCACTAAAATATCCATACTTATAAATACTGATAAAGGAATCTGGCATCTATTCTTAAGACATATTAACATAGAAAATCAATACATCAGTAAATTCAGATACTTGGATTAAAGTGAAGCAACACGAAGAAAAATTATTTCAAACCAGCAGAAATAAAAATAACATCTGAAATGAGTCAATTTGTTTAGTCCAGGTTTGGCATAAGAGCAACAAGCTCCAGAACCTCCAGAACCTGTAGAAACTCCAGAACCTCCAGAACCCCTAGAACCTCTAGAACCTCCAGAACCTCCAGAACCTCCAGAACCTCTAGGACCTCCAGAACCTCCAGAAACCCTAGAACCTCCAGAACCTCCAGAACCTCTAGGACCTCCAGAACCTCCAGAACCTCCAGAAACTCTAGAACCTCCAGAACCTCTAGGACCTCCAGAACCTCTAGAAACTCCAGAACCTCTAGAACCTCCAGAACCTCTAGGACCTCCAGAACCTCTAGGACCTCCAGAACCTCTAGAACCTCCAGAACCTCCAGAACCTCTAGGACCTCCAGAACCTCTAGAACCTCCAGAACCTCTAGAACCTCCAGAACCTCCAGAACCTCTAGGACCTCCAGAACCTC
>CAEFZX010011668.1:0-110431 GCA_903066825.1 Alfaro cultratus | reverse complement strand
CAGCAGGTGAAGAGGCCTGTCTAATGCCCAAAGGAAGCTCATTCCAAAGCTTGGGAGCTGCCACAGAAAAGGCACGATCCCCTCTGAGCTTGAACTTAGTCTTTGGCACCTTCAGGAGCAACTGATCAGCTGACCTGAGGGACTGATAGCACAGTGGCTCTGCGTGTAGCCGCTATGCTGAGGTGTCTCGGAGTGCAAGGGCATGGCCTTGATTCCCAGTGGGCTCTTCTTTTGAAACAAGCCAAAATGGCTCCTTCTTTTTGACGTCGGGGCAGCGGATTCACAGACAGCCTCGTTTAGGAACAATCTGCACATCCAAGCTGCATTTTTCATGCCCTCTAATGCTCTCGATTTCTGCTTTTTTTATTTATCATTTTTATTTTTCGTTGAGCTCTGCACCACAGTTTGAGGCTTCCACCACGAAGACTTGGATGTGGAGAAGGTGTTGCCTCGCCTAAATCATCACCCGCACATCAAACACAATCTGGGTCTCTCTCAGAAGAATCCTTCCCTCAGCAGTCTCGCGCCTGCAGGAGACACGACCTCAAAAGCCGTGCGAGCGGCTCGCGCACGCGTGGCTGCTCGTATGCAGATGGGCTCGCGTGCGCCTCTTTTCACGCATACTTTAACCCCGAAGTGGCTCCGCAGCCGCACGCTTCTGTGTTCTTGGCCTCCGGGCAACTGCTTAGCGACGAACCAGACCTCAGCTGATCCAGCAGCTCGGAAAGAAAAGGAAATGAACTCGACGCTCGAGCCAGAAACCAAGCGGGTTCGGAGATGGATGAATTGTCGGCGGATGCGCAGCTGTTCGAGCCCATATTAGAAGCCAGAGAGCTATCGCGCGTAATTCTGGGACGTGACCGAAAACTGTCTAGTTAGAGTGCATCAGGAAATGGATGAAAGGGGAGAATTCCCCGCACGTGGTGGGAGGAAAGAGACGGAGCTAAAAAAAAAAAAAAAAAACCCCGGCTCTTCTGTGTGTGTGTGTCCTGATGGCTGCTAAGTTGAACAAAGACAACAGAGAGACAGTTGCTATGATGTAGTTTCAAACCGAGTGCTCTGTCAGTGTGAAAACATGCTGGACCTGCTGTGAAGTGAAATGGTTGAAAGCATCTTTTCAAAAGCCTGACTGATGATATTGAGCAGATAAAATGGCAGCACCTCAGGGAGGATTTATTTATTTATTTCTTTAAGCTAAAAATACAGAAGCTAAGTACAGTTAGTTCAGGCTCATAGTGTCAAATTACGTTAATAAATAACATGTTGTTTTTTTTTCAAATTGTTTAATGTATCTACTTTGTCACATGGGAGATGGGATTAAGAGTTTGCATTCTGCTGAATGGCTGTGTTTTCCAGGCTACGATCACAAGGGGCGAGACACAGAGCAGGAGGTTCATCAGTGGTGTAATTAATGCAGTGTAGTTCAGTTGTCATGCGTGATATTTCAGGACTACGATCTACTTGAAAAGGCCTTTTGATGAATGGCCAATTAGAGGCAGACTCCTCATGCCTGGTGGCTGACTGATCTCTTTTTAATGGCACTCCTGTTTCTTTGATAAAACACAAAATGAATCATCGATACTCTGTCCTGGGGGGGGCGAGCGCTGAGCTGTGAATTGAATAGTAATTGGGTTTGCAGCAGCAGTTCGGGGTCAGCAGCGTCAGTTTTGGGCTCTGTGGCAGTGGTGACCTGCCTCAGTTGTACTCCGATTCACACGGCTGCTCCTGCGATTTGCTGTTTGTTTTTCTCCTAACTACTGCTAACAATTTAATCCAGAGACTGTGGGGTTTTTTTACGTTTGTGTTCAGTGGTCCTGGACCCTTTTCCTCCATTTCTAATACTAAACTACGGAATAATCGCTACTGTTTGCTGTCAGACTGGGAAATTTGACTTCCAAAGAAAAGAGAGAGAAAGAGCCATCATGTTGATTGAAAACTGGAGTGAACAGAGTAAAAGTTCAAATTGGAGTCACTGTTGGGTGTACATGCTTGTTCTACTCAACATTTGACTGTGTTTTTGGTTGGAGATACTTCTGGTGGAGATTCTTTCCCTTTTTATGCAGCTGGAGTCAAAACTGCCTGCAGCCAGACACTCATACAGAAATCATTGGTAGGATATCTCAAAACTTCTTCCACATGTGCTTGTTTTGGTCTTTTCCTGGATGACAGCTGGTGCCTTGGACAGCTGAGTTTTGCAGACTATTTTTTGGTTCTGTGAGCAGATGTTTATAAAATCTGAGACTTTTGTGTGGTTGTACCTTTTTAAAGGTATTATGTAGAATTGGCTTTGTTCAGCTTTGCATCATGTTATTTGCTTATCAAAAACATACCTGAAGTGTTGCTTTGACTCTTTCACGTATGTTGGAGAAGTCCTTTAATTCTCCATGGCAGCCATTCAGCTGTGCAAAATTGTCGCACCTCAGAGAGACTCGTTATAGGAGGCACTTTGGTGAAACGCTGCTAAAAACGTTGTTGAAGGGTTAATAGAGGAGTGACATCGTGATGACATCGTGATGACATCGTGATGACTTCCTGAAGGCGACCCTTCAGAAACAGCAGTTTTGTTTTTAAAGAGACAGAATCCCAATTACAAGGTGCTAAATGATTTAGTTAAACCTCTTTTAAGTCATATTTAACGTATACAGCATTTTTACAACTACTGAAAGTAACATAGTTACTTGATCGCTCTATAAAATAGATCTGTGTGCTTGGAAAACACCTAACACTGCCTCTTTAAGTTTTCCACATGCAAATCTTTTCTGTATAAACACCAACTTGAATTTGTGAGGTTATTTAATATGTCATCAAAACAAGATTAACATCAATAGGTTCTGCTTCTAATGTGTAATCCATTATTTTATTTTTGTTGTTGTTGCATGATTACTTTAGATTCTTCAGTATTTGGCTGAAAAGCCCCCCACGTTGATTAAACATGAGATATTTTTCCTTGATGTCTATGCTCTGATTGCGATGCATTTTTAATTTTTTTTATGTTATTCAAAGAGCATTTCTTTTTCTGAATAATTAATGGTCTGGGAATAAAATACAACCGCGGTAGAGATAAGAAGTGCCGCAAAAGGTACAAAGAAAGTACAAAATGTCTCATTTTCTACTTTTATTTACCACTCCTCCTCTGGAGACGACTAATACGTGTTTGCCTTTCCTCTAAAAAAGGGGTTGTCATGGGAGAAGAGTTGAAGCTGCGAATCCACACCGTGTGACAATTTGAGCCAGCAGCCCACCAGGCCGCTTTTGGCCCACCCAATGGGCAGCGACACCTTTTTATTTTTAATTTTTATCTTTTTTATTTTTGCATCAGTGTTTTGCAGCGGGGGCCTTCAGCCGCTGGAGATTTCTCCGCTTCCCCGAGCAAACAGAAGAGCCTCAGATGGAGACGATTAATGCTGTCAAAATGTCACTGCATCCACCTGCTGGCGTCGTGGGAGCGGGACGATAATCTTATAATTCATCGCATTAGCCCGCAGGAGTGCGTCTCTTGTATGCATCTGGCTGTAAATGGCACAGGAGTTTATGTATACGTCTCTCCGCCCGCCCCCCCACACCTGCCTCTCCGCTCCGCTCTGCTGCACAATGCCAGGCGGCTCCCCCACGTGAAAATTGCAGAGTGCCCCTTTTCGAGTTCGGTCACGACGGAAGTTCGTTCGACAGGTGGCCGCTTGGGGAGAGATACAGCGGGGGGATGGGGGGGGATCTCATGATGTGGGTTTCCACTTTATAAACGTCATTATCGTCTTCACCTGACCCCGAGGTTGTTCCGCCGTTCAGCTTCGACCCCAATTTTGTTGGAAAACCTCGAGTTGCGGCGTGTGTGGTTTTCTCGAACGAAATTGGCAATCGAGTCAACAAAAGGGACGTTTTTTCCTTTCCTATCTCAGAGTGGAGTGTTAGGCGTGACTGCGTGTGCCTCTATGTGGCGTACGCTGACTCAGTAATCTTTCCCGCCTGGAGCCGTCAGCATCTTTCCTCCAAACAAAGTTTCCTGACTGCGCCTCTGCCAGATTTGGACCGTGTAGAACATTAGTGTAACAGCCCCCGCTCCTAGAATACAGATTTGTTCTTGAGCGCACGCCAGAAGGCCTCTATATTTTACGAGCCCCCTCTCTACCAACACAAAGTCTTGAGACTAATTATCGCAGTCGCACTCAGACACAAAGCTCGTTTATTATTGCATCGACATCACATTTGTTTTGGCCCTGGCCTACATGACGGGGAATCCACGGCGCTCAGGAGCCGCAGCGGCGCTCTGAACTCGACGGAGCACGAGTCAGATGGAGAATCCGCTCTACTGCGCGTCACGCTTCGGAGGCTAAAAGGTTGTTTGTTTTTGTTTTTAAGAGTCTTGTCATTCTTCTCTTCTCAGTCGACGAGGCTTTTTTACATTTTTTTTCTCCCCCGTCTTTTCCACATGTGAGCTGCTCACTTGGGAACCGAGCTCGGTTCCCGAGAAGCTCTTTGCCTCATCTGTCCTGCCCTAGAAATGCCTTGATGCTTTTATTATCATACTATTTTACCCCCCACCTCCTCTCCCTCCACCCAGCTTATTGTATCTGTTCTCTGATTTAAACTATTTTTACACATGGTGCAAGACTATTTTTAAGAGCCCGAGAAATGTTGATCGCAAGAAATAGAAGTGGAGCATGCCAACGTAGTTTAATGAAGCCACTCACTGATTCATGGGAAGAATTTAGCATTTCAAATCTGGAAATATTTTTTTATCCAGGATTACGTAAACAAGTGTTGCATTTACCTTTATTACGTCTGAACATCCTGGACGGCCGGTTTCTACTTCCGGCTGTCATTATCGAGAGGTGATGACTGGCAGCACGTGGACGTATTGCCAGTCAATAACGAGCTCCAATCATTTAACATCTCAAAATATTCCCTGGTTGAAGGCACTTTGCAGTCGATCCTGGCGTGATTACTGAGGGAAATATTCCAAACAAGCTGTCAATCTCACGCCAGCTGAGAGAAACAGATGCAAAAACATGTTAAATGTTTCAATTTAAACATGTGTTGGTAAAGTCTCTTGAAGTTTTGGCTTTGGAAGGATAGGTTAGATATTTCATGGAGTTAAAACATAACACTGAAACAAAATTACACACCTTAGAAAAGTATTCATACTCCTTTAACTTTTGATCTTATATATTATTGGGATTGTATGTTATAGACCATAAAAAAGCTCATAATTAGTAAAGCGATGAGGGAATAACGTATTCCACACAAAAAATCTGAAAAGTGTGGCATGCACTTGTATTATTAAGCCCCTCCCCTGATGCCCCGCCCCAAAGGGTGAATAGTTTGTAGAACTGCCTTTCACTGTGATTACTGCTCAGGCTTCTACCGACTTTGAACAAAACAGCTCAAGACTCTCTTTGAACAAAAATGGTCGAGTCTTGGCAAAGGTTCTTATTTGGATCTAGGTTTTGACTTTAACTGGTCCATTCAAACACATCAATATGCCCTGATCTAAGCTTGCTGACCTCCATACCAGTCTCAAGTCTTTTGTACGCTGTACTTGGCTCTATCCATCTTGCCCCAACACTGAGAAACGAATGTCATGATGCTGGAGATCATAGCATGATATAAAGCTTTATAAAGTTTCTGCCATTTGGCCACGTTTCCTGTTGTCCTCTACATGCCTTGTGATAAACTTTCTTTTGAAAATGTCTTTGTAAGTGGACAGTCGGATCTTTGGTCAGTTTGGAGTTGTTCCAAACTCTACATTTTGTGATGATGGACTGAAAAGGTGTCCATGACATGTTCAAACCTCAGGATATTCACCCATTCAACAGGGGCTCAGTGAAACGGAGTTACCTGTTTATCAGTTTGTGTTTTACTTTATGTTGAGTATATTATCTGTTTTATGTGTGTGTGGCTGCTGCTGCTCTCCAGTATCTCTGTCACAACGTCTGGGCGTTTTATGGTTTTGTTACGGGTTTTATTTTCTCATCTTCTAGTGTTTTGTGCTCATAGTTGTTACTTTTATTAGTCGTGTCTGTAAGGTTTGTATTCACAGTTCTCCTGTTGTTCTTTGTGTATTATATCTCCAGGTTATTGTCTGATAATTATTTTATTCATGCCTGATTTACATTTGAATACTTGTTTCTGTTTTCCTGTTTGTTCTGCTTTCCATGTCTTGTCTTTACTCTGCTATTCTTCATCCAGTCTTACTCCATAGTTTACTTTCTGGTCTTGGTTATTGTTCTCTTCATTTATCAAGTTCTTGTCTCGGTTTGGTTCCAAGCTTTCATTATTTTCCTGTCAGGTTTCATTGGTTTTAGTTCAGTTTAGTCCGCAAGTTTCCTGTTTCCTGTATTTGTGTGTTATTGTGAGGTCTGTCGGGTTTCAGCTTTGCTCTTGTTGCAGTTAATCAAGCTCTCGTTTTTCACCTGTGTCTCCCTCGTCTCTGTCAGGCTTGTCATCTGTCTGTTGTGCTATTTGAATCCGTGTCTCGCCGCTGTTTAGTTGCTGGAATCTTGTCATCGTTAATCGTCGCTGTCAGTCGTTTTTTTTCGTTCACGCTAGTCAGGTTTGCCAATTTTGTTTTTGGTTTTAGTAGATAAATCTTCCCACCTAGAGGATTTATCTACTAGGTGAATAGACCCAAATGCAGTCACCATCTGCATTTTGGTTTTCCTTCAAAGCAAAACCACCAAAAAAGTTTCTGTTATGTTGATTGGTAACCTAAACTTGCTTTAAACCACTCCAGTGTTATCCCAGACCGGTGTGCTGCATTTATTCTGAGATTAAATTACACACTTTGTGGATTATGTGTAGTAAACAGGTGACCTCTGAAGGTTGTAGTGATACTTATTTATGTGTAACAGAGGAAGGGGAGGCTGAATACAGAGTAATGAGTAAAATTAATTTGGATTTGTATGATTTAAAGCAATCACAGATTAAATCTCTTCTGTTGTCATTGTTAGTCATTTCCAGTCCAGGTCTCCATCTCTTTTACAAGCTGCCAAAACTGAAAACAGGCGAAGTCGAAACCAAAAAAAAATTGTGCCCGACATTATTCCTCGACTTGCCTCTGTCAATGGGAGAAATAGAATATTTTTGTCTCATCTTGCTCCTTCTTTTAGAAGCAATTACAGCTTTTCTCTCACATCACTCAGCATTCCCCTGGCTCCTCTCTGTTTACCGCCATGAATGGCACATAATTTAAAAGCTGTCACCAGACATAAATTCAACTACAACACTGCAGGGAGACTGTTCCTTTGGCTGTGTGGGGGGCCTCTTCTTTCTTATCCAGGAGTAAATAAAACAGATTTACCCGAACATGACAATTACATGCCATCATGTCCCTGCAGATCTGCTTTTCTGTGGATTGAGTGTTTTAGATTTGTTATGTATTTTTATTTTTTTCCCCCCAAGTTTTTCTCTTCTCTGGACACATGCCGTGACGATGACTGCGCTTGCCGATGTTCAGCTGACTCCCACGATGTGACTCATAAATTTTAAGGCTATTTATGTTTTAAAGCCTTTCAGTCTGAAATGTTTTTTTGTTCTTAGTTGGCCAGTTGAAATGCCTCTGAATACCTAATTAGAGTTTCTCGGCCTGATACGACGGACGCCCCTCCTTTTCCCCCATAACATTTGGTTCTGACGAACTATTTCAGCTCGCCTCGTCTTTAGTGCTTGCGAGGGTGTCAGGCCTCTTCTCAGAGGTTTTTCCCTTCCGGTGTTTTCACAGCAACAACGATACACTAATGTATCCTGCTCTACTTTTGTCACAGTCCCTCTCTACGCACCTGCACCAAACACGCAGTGACACGGAATACGGTAAATGTCAGCAGACACGAGGAGGAAAGGCGAGTGATGATCGGATATTTCTCTGATCCGTACATATGGAGTCAATCAGATGTCTGCGAGTGAGGCTCCTCTCTCTTTTTGTGTTATCGCATGAGGTACAGCTGGAGTTGGAGCCGAGGCATGGGGAGTGTGTGGGTGTTGTGGTGTGACACATCTGGGTAAAGTGACATGAGGAGGTCCTGATAGATTTGGGCTGAGCAGGAGCTTGTTTCTGTTGTGCTCCGTCAGGCAGAGGCTCCTTCCACATGCCTGCCTAATGCTCCTGATAACTGCTACCTAGCCTGAAGCTGCTCTGTGTCTTTATATAGACGGAGCAGCTCAGAAGTTTACACACACCCATCTATGCCATGAGGGTCTTTGTTTTGTGCTATACCGTTCCTTTTGGATGGACTGATAACAGATTACAGATTCAATGATTTCTGAAAACCAAACAAGAGCACAATAATTAACTTAAACACACGCACATAACCTGGACATATCTGTAGATAAGTTCTTTAGTAAGTTGTACAGAAGGTTTTTGGTAGCCATCTTCAAGCCTCTTACATAGTTCTGATTGGATTTGTGATCAATCTTCAAGTCAAAAAAGGCATCATGTGGTTGGTGTAACGTCAAAGAAGTGCCTACATCACAACGGAGACGGACTTTTGTCATGCGTCAATCCACGCTGGTGGAAACAGCTACTGATCTTTGCCATAACGGGATGTTCCTGAACCCCTAAGACCCAACTTCTCCTACCCTGAACTGCAAAACTGATGAATGTTCAGTAAGGTTGAGACCCCAGAGATTCAATGTTGGCCGCTTCCATCCCTTCCTCAACCAGTTTTGATGCACAATTGGGATCATTGTTCTACTAAGAGTACACCAGTGTACTATTTCAACTGCTTAGCTGTTCATTTTAGGTAAAGTTGAAGAATCTCAAGATGGTCCATTTTTAGTTTTTCATTCTCTTTCTGCAATGTTGATGAAAGAGCTCCTTAGCTTGATGTTGCTACCACCAGGCTTTACAGTCAGGACAGTGTCCTTTGGCTTGTGTGATAAAATGACTCGACTTTTCTTTTGGGTGACTATGCAAGTTTCCTGCAAGTCCTTTGACTTATTCATGTGGACAAGTTTCATTTAAGCTTGAAGCTGCCAATTTTGGAGCGGGTGCTTCTATGTTGAATGGCACCCCCTCTGCACAATTTAACATTAAATTTTAATCTGTGAAAAATAACTTAACTTCCATCTATTGAAGGTGACATTGCTCTTCGAGCTGCTTCCAGATTTTGCTAGGTGGATCCTAGGTTTTTTCCTGGGCATCCTAGTGAGTTTTCTCACGCCTACCATTAGCCGTTTGGGTCAACGTGTTTAAACTTTGACTTAGCTGGGTTTTTCTACAAGACAGTGATTCCCGAACATGGATCAGAACCCACTTTGTGCTGCAAACATTAACCTCTGGAAACCCCTGACCTCAACTCCACTGAAAATCCCAAAATCTGCTTAAGGATCATGTCTTCACTATTAAACCAGTCAATTTAATTCAGCGCTATTGCCAGCTCACTCTTGGTAAATAATAATGATTTAAGTGCACATGCAAAGCTCCCAAATTAATATGAGACTCATGTACATCACTGGATGCTTCTGACTATCTCTGCATGCATACGTGTGTGACTCTACAGGCAATGGGTCAAAAGTGCAGGCAGCAGTGCAGAGTGTACTCTGAAATGTGCATGTGTGACATGATTTGTGAGTCCGGCGGAAGATGGAGGGTGTGAGATTAAAAGGACGCAACACAAGGACGTGAGAAAAGACCTGCCTGACGCCTTTGCATGCAAAATGGCCTAAAAGCCCTCAGTTGATGAATGAAAGCGTCAGTGGCAAAAATGCGGTATGACCATGAAGTTGACAGTAAGAGCGACATTGAGCCCAAACAATTTCCATTTTCTGTTGAATTTCATTTCTCTGTTTCTTTAGCCAACGCGCGTCTCAAGGTTAGCTGCTAGGTTGTGCTGCTGGTGTGTGTAGTGTGCTGAGGTCTGGAGTGTTTTGTGCTTGTGCACAGGAGTGGGTACGTATACACGCGCGTGTGTGTGTGTACGTGAGGTGGGCTCCCAGTGGGAATTGTATTTAGGTTGCTCAAGCCTGACAGATAACAGCCCACCCTGCTCGTCACATCAATTATTGAGGGACGGGAAATTGATCGGCTCAAACAGTGAATGTTACCCTGCCTTGCTAGGCTACTCGGGTCCTGTTTTTTTTTTTTCTTTCTCATACTCATGCAGTTCCCCCTACTTTATTCATCCTCCATCTGTCTCTTCCTATTCTTTTAATCCCTTTTGCCCCTTTTTGCTTCTCAACCTCTGTGCCTGACTTACTTCCTCAGTAACTTTCTCTGCTGTTTGAATTTCCTGTTCTTTGGGACGTCATTGGCTGACTTCCCTTGATATTTGCCTTATCCTACAGTCATGCTCCAGGATATAGACAACTGCTTCGACTAAGTTTCTCAGTTATCCATGTAATTCGACTTCTGGTTTTCTGGCAAACTCTGCTCTGTTGTGTGTCAACACACCCGATTCTTATTCCCTTGCAGTCTGTACAAGCCCCTTTTCACCCTGCTTCATCCCTGCATCCTCTCTTTGCCAGCTAAACATCTTTGATCCGTCTCCCTTGCAGCTCTTTCTCACAGAAACTCAAGTGTTTGGTCTTTGTCGGGTCGACAATGCCCCTCAGAACCACGTGCTGCTAGCCAATGGGGATGTTTGCGTTCCTATAACAACACTTCCAGTAACAGTCGTCACTGGAATGAAAAAGGAGGCTTAATTTGAGCTCAGTTCATCATAGCGAGATTGCCCCGCTTTTATTGATAATTGCCTTTTTCCGTTCAAAGGGACGGGCGCTTAAACTGTCAGCCGTGTAAACATGAGAGATGCAGCTGTTGCCGCAATTAGCGTCTCACTTTCCCCTAATGAAAGGATTAATCCGCCAGCAAATCTCTCGGCTTCTTTTCAAATGCCAAGCCCCCCATTCAGCTCGCTGCCAGTGGAAGAAAGGCGGCCCGTGTCGAACAAAATGGGACTATCTATAACCGGAGCCAAAAGTCGCATTCATCGGCTCAGCCTGGTGTCACATCATCTGGATCCCTTTGCTCGCTGCGGAACAAGAGAGACCCTTAACCAACTGCTGTTTGATGATTTCCTGAGTGCCGCCTTTGCAATCGTCTGTTCTCGCAGCGTGGCTCCTCTGCAGAGTCACCTCCGTCATCACACCTTCAACCTCTTCGCCTCAACCGCCCCCCACCACCAACACCCCTCCAAATCCATCGAGCGCTCAGATCCATCCGCTCCGGCCCTGAAAACACAACACAGCCTCTTGTCAAAATCCTTTGTAACAGAGGGCTTTGCTTTCCGCAGACAGTTGAACGTCACTAAGTGAATAGCTGTCTCCTCCTGGAACAAGATGTGTCTGGCCAGCCTGCAGTGAATGACAGGCAACAGAGAATAGAGGAGAGCTTAGGCTACACCTTTGAAGCCATTGATTGGACTTATTGATTGGTTTTCTTTCTCTGCAACATAGAGACAAAAGGCACAGGTGTGGAGTTGCCCCGCAAGATCAACTCCATTACGAATGCTTGCATCCCAACTCTTTGAGGTCAAGTATTGTTCAGTAAAAGGAACATAATTTACATCCAATTATTTAAAGTGTAATTCAGTCCAACTCAGAAGTCAGATTGCCTTGCAAAAGTATTCACAACCATTGACTTTTTTTTGTTTTCTCACATTTAAACCTCTAATTTTAACATATTTTGTAAGAACTTTATTTGACAGATGAACACAAAGTTGGTCTGTCATGTAAGGATACACAGTTTCTAAATATTTAAAAAATAAAAATCTAAACTTGCATTCACCTACACTACAAAAACACAAACTCTTACTAAGTATTTTTGGTTTAATTTCTTGTGCAAATGTCTTAGTACACTCGACATACTAATTTGATTTGCAGATTATTTCACTTATAACAAGACATTTTCTCATGTCATAAATGAAATAATCTGTCAGCGGAACTACCACTTTTCTTTTTATCATTATTAGAAAAATATTTATTGAGAAAGTCTTCTATATCTTGCCGGAAATTTACTTGTAAGTTAATTTTTTTATTTCAAGTTCACAAAGGTATTTGTACTAGAAACTACGCCAAAAAATACTTGATACAATTTTGAGTTTTTGCAGTACACAATTTCCTAATAAAAATAAAAATTAAATCTGAAGGCACACCTAAGTGCCTTCAGATTTAATTTAATTAGTAAGTGCAGCTCACCAAAAGTTTAATTTAATAATATTATTCATCCAGGTGTTTGTTGATTTGAGAACATTCGCGAACAAACTGCATCATACAAACCAAAGAAGGGAAGAAGTTGAAGAAATTTATGCAGGATAAGTAAAAAAAAATAAAATAAAATAAAAATAAAAAAAAAAAAATATATATATATATATATCTTGAGGTTTAAACATCTCACTGTTCAATCTTTTATCTGAAAATGAAAAGAGTATGGGACAACTGCAAACTTTGTTAGACATTGTTGTCATCTAAACTGAAGAAGAAAAATAATTGTTTAAAGAAATATTTTAAGATGTTATGTTTTAAAGTCTGCTCAGGTACCATCAACACATTTAAATAAATTTATATACTTTATGGCACTGACAACATTTTGAGTGGTGGAAAACACTTAACACACGACACGAGTTTTAGTAATCCAGTAAAAAAAACAAAAACAAAAGACATTTAGTCACTTTAAAAGACTTTAGACTGGGATGGAGATTCAGCTTGTAGGTTTAGACAGAATACATAAATTCCAATAAAACTACAGTTCTGTTTATGTTTCTTGCACCTTAAATTGTTTTACTATGTAGTGTGCGGCACATCCCCGCAATAAGCGTACAGACAGGGGTTAAAGTGGCGATAAGAAACCCAGTCTGACTTTAGCAGTCACTTGAGCCCTTAATGTCACATTTTGTGGCAGGCAGTAGGTAATTCATCACAGCGACTGTCACATTGGCTCAGGTCTTCCAGCTCAGCCCTTTGATTTTGTGGCAAGAAGAGAGGCTAACACTTGGCAAGCTCACTCAGGTTAGCGTTGGGTATTAATCAACTGCAGGAACTCTCTGCTCTCATGATCTTAAAACAGCGGCGATCCAACAAGGAAGTAGACAAAATACAGAATGAATAAAAAACAGAATATTCCGGCGTTCATTCAAGATATTAAGGTGGTTTTTACATTTTAGTCATATCAAAAGAAAAAGTATTTTCACACCTTGGTGTAAAGTTCTAGAATAATTGCAATGATGAGGCATGGAAGTAAAGTAAGATTTGAGAGAGTTCCCTTTGTAGTGCTATCAGATGACCCTGCAAAGCGACAAATTAAATAGGCAGATAGCAAATTTTAGAAGGTGAAGTCATTTAATTAGTAAGCCGAATGATTCCACAGTTTTTTTTTTCTAAATGCTAGACATCATCCTCTTTGTGTAAAGCACATTTAGGAATCAAGCTGTAATGAAGTTTCAAACAACGGTTTGAAACTGAATATTAAAAATAAATCCCATCAAGGCTAATGTAAATGCTGCGGTTTGGTTACATCATTTTCAAGGTAACATGATTATTTTTCATGCGTAATGAGGATTAATTTACATTCTGTAGCAATCAGTGTAATGATCAAAAGTATCTATATGTATTTGTATTGTAATTGCAGTCCCCCCCAACAGTTTCATTGAAGATTATTTAAATCATTTTGCATCTGCCGGATTCTGAATTTAATCAAAACATGTGGGATTCATAGTTTCACTAACACAGACCTCCATCTTTGTATCAGTGAACTCAAGACGTCCAGCTGCAGTCTCGTTTTGTGTTGCCCGTCGCGATGCCTTCTCCTTCTGTCTGCTCTTTTTGAGCTCTTTATCAGAGCAGATAAACGCATCATGTGTTAAGTGAACTCGACCTGTTGTGAGTCCACACAGTTTCATTTTTACCTCCCGCGTCACGGTTGGGCTAGTGGCGCAGGTGACACAAGCGCACCTAGAAAGTCTGATAAAACACAGACGTGTCAGTCATTTCACGAGGATCTTATTGGATCTCTGTTTGCTTTTGCTTGGTTTTCAAGACCGCTTCAGGGCTAACAGATGGTGAAGTTTCACCATGCGGCTCTGTCACAGTAGAAAGGAAATAAACATGGTTGTTTTTGGTTGGTTCTCGGAAACATAAAGAGATTTCTAGGAAAAGCGTATGGAATTATCTAGGCTATTCCATGATTATTTAATCTACATAAATCATGCATTAAGCATCATATAGTGATTAGTGCTGGAAAACAAAATGGATTTGTTTTAAATAACACAGTGGTTTTTCTTGGTTGGTTCTTTTTTGATGTGGAGTCCCAATCAAGAAATTTTTTTAAAATTTTTTTTTTTTTTTTTTTTTTTTTCAAAGACCACTATCAGAGTCTCTGCTGATACTTACTGTTGGTCTGCTGTCTGCCATTTTATCCCAGACCCACTTGCACAAGCAGTCACAATGTTTGAAATGGGCTATATGGGCAGTTGCCCAGGGCGGCAGTAGAAAGGTTGTGCACCAGAAAATTAAACTTGGTGTTCTTAATACGTTTTCCATTGGTTTTACGTATGTGTAGATGAGAACAGGGAAACTATATTATGGTGTTTCAGTGAGATGGCACTTAATTTTATCCCCCACTAGAATATCTGATCATTTCTTCCATTGTCATTGGTTTGGTTTGGGAGACAGTTTTCAAAAGATTATTTCATGTTGACCGCTTGCAACTCATGTTATAGGCTGTGAATATAATTTTGTTGATCTACCAAGTTTTATTTTTCATTTAGATTTGAAATGTTTTTCTTTTTTTTCCACAGTGGGGCCTGTTGTTTAGACACAGGTACAGTAAATGCATCAGGGCTGTTTTTTTTTTTATTGTATCATAAAGATTAGCTGAAAAAGAAAAACACATTTAGCACTTTAAAATCAGTCTGTTGTGAAAGATGGCCCTCCTGGCTCACACTACCAAGTGCACTCGTATGCAGTTACAACCGACTCTATTTTGAACTGTACTTTGTTATTAGTGTATTGATTGAATTTAAGAGCCTTGGATAAAGCAGCCATTATTGGTCAGAGTATAAAGCCTAGTTAAGTGTCTGCTCTCTGTCTATTTTTAATTCATTCGCTCTGAGCTGCAGGGGTTTGCAGGATGCTAGTTAATTATCTTATTTGAGTTCTCAGCTTTGTGTTTGTAATTACAGCCAAACATCCAATTGAATTTTTATTATGTATTTATTGGAATATATAAGCTAAAACCCAACTGCCCTTAAATCAAATATTCAACTTAAGAATTGATCAAAAACAGCGACTGAACGATACAATTACTGAGAACTTTGTGGCACCTGGCTTCCAGCTGTCTGACTGGCTCACCGGACCAAGCATAATCAGTGGAGAAATCAATATAAATATGTATGCAAACAGTTTTTGTACTGATTTTTCAAATGCGTATCAACTTGGGAAGTCAACAGTTATGTTCTCTCAGTATGTAGGAGCTCTTAAAGCGGGAGAAATGAATTCACAAGCAAGAAGAAGCCAAAGCACACCAGCCGTAGGTTCTGTTTACCTGTGATTTAATATTAATAGATCATTGATCCAATAAAATGCAATCTGCAACAGCCTGAAGTTTGCTACATACATGAAATAAAATTACATTGCCTGTTATATTCCCATCAACAAAAGCAATCAGTAAGTGTCAGGTAAATACAAATTGCATTTAAAAGAGCATGACAGATATTTTCCATTTGCACCAAAAGTCAAAACGAGGTAATCTAAAGGTTTTCTGCATTTTAGGAACATCAACATGATTGTAATTTGTTATTTCGGTAAGAAAGACCACAATGACAGAACATGTTATCTCCTTCCTCCATTTCGGTACATATAAAGTGATAGTGTTGTCAATCATGCTTGTGTACGTGCTGCTCAGTATGCTAATGGCAGAGAAACAACTTACAGATGCAGGAAAACTGTTTATCCGCCGCTATCGGTGGCTATGCTTACTAGCTTGAGCATTTATGGCAGACTCCGTTTTGGGGAACTATCTGTAGCACAACAGAGAGAAAGGAGGATGGAGTTAGATGAGAATGCATGAGGGTGATTAGCAGCACCAAGCTCCTCCTCCTGGCTCTGATTGGTTGTGTATTTCTGCATATGGCAGTAGAACTGCAGGGAGCTGGATTTCTCACTCATTTTATACTGTCATGACTGTGGCAGTTTTAACAAATGTCTAAGAAAGAAAACATATTTTTTAATAAAAGTAAAATTTTTCCACATCACCAAATAATCATAGTTTAAAACACTTGCTTGCATCACAAGTTTAGTATTTCTTCACTTTTTTTCGCAGTATTTCCACTGGATTCAGGGGTTTTGTCTAACCAACTCTCCTTATCTTCTGTTTTTGTAGCTTGTGCCAGACTGATTGAAGAGAAAAACTGGATAAAGCAAAGCCACCTGGGAAAAATCTATGGACTATGAGGTAAGAATATGTAAGATTACTTGGTAGCCACCAGCTAATCAAGACCCTGTCTTGACCTTCACAGATGAGGTTTAGTTTGCTGAGTTTATCCTTCTGTCTGAGGTCCGAATGTCCCTCCACCTAAATCCTGACCATTAAGGTATTGTTGGTATGTGATATATTCCTTTTCTTTCTGCCTCAGTACTGATCATTAATGATGTTTCATCTGCGACACTGAAACTTATTTTTAGATTCAGAGCCAGGACTGATTATCTGCTCGTTTTTAATCAGTTTTTCTTTTTAATTTTATGTCTCACGATGCGTCTCCCTTGTTGTTTTCTCTGCTTGACCTAAACCAAGGTCTATTTGAGTGAGGGATTAGATCTCAGCCACCATACAGATACATAAACAGTAATAGTCTTAATCCCTTGTTCGCACACATCTTTATCTCTGTCATCGTTAGCCTCGTCGTAAGGCTACCGACTTCTCCACAATCCCCACCTCCCCCACATCTATTCATCCAGTGTAATTTAAAGCTCCTCCACTGACCTCAGTGGTAGCCGGCTCATCTTAAAGCCCAAGATTACACAACTGCCCTTCTCCGTATCTCCACCACTTCATCTCGGACTCTTCGGCTCTCTCTTTGCTAATCCAAGCGTATTATCTCTCAGCTTTGACTGTCTCCCAACTGTTTAATTCGTTCCCCCACCCCACCGTTTGTCCCTCCCACCACAGGACGCCCCCCCCAACCCACACCATACCCTTCCGCTCCTCTCTCTCCTCGTTTTTTTGCGTCCAGCGTTTCAGACCGAGTTTATTGCTATGACAGGCGATCATCAGTAGAAGTTGCATCGTTTAATGGCTGTAAGCGCGCACCTCCGACACGCACGGCGGTCTGTGTGTTTCAGCGCCAAGCGGCACAAGCAGCAGGGTCAGCGCACACAAACACACACACACACACACACACACACACACACACACACACACACACAGTCTCTTTCACAGCTGAGTGAGCATCCTGCTCCCTACGTGCTCCCCTTCTCTCTGGCTGCGAAGGAGCAAAGGAAGGAGAAGGAAAAAAAACCCCGTCTGGCCTGGACTTCAGCTGATAGTAACTAATGACTGTCTGATTAGTTCATTAGCCTGGCACTCCATTGCCTGCCTGCTGGAGTCAGAGCAGTTTACTTTTTTTTTTTTTTTTTACTGTAGATCAACTTCATGCACAAAAGCCACCCACGGTCTTCCAGCTCTGTCTCCCCCGGCTTTGTTATGCTGCTTCGCATGATGCTTTGAGCAAGGCGAAAGGATTTCGCCTTGGAGAAGTTCCCGGACTGATTGTTGAATTTTCTCCTTTTGTCTAAGCTCGCATCGTTGGTCTCAGCTGGCCAAGCCGCTGCGAACAGCTGAGCCTTGATTTCATTGCTCGACATCGAGGCCCAGCAAGAACCAGACACGGCTGGACTCCCCCGTTTTAGTTTTAGCGAGTGGAATGAACGGGATTATCTGCCACACAGTTGGATAAATGTTCAGATTTGAAACGCAAAGAAAATAGGATGCTGCACGTTGTGGTGTCGTCTACCAGTGAGGATTCCCAGCACTTTTTCTTTTTTTGGGGGGAGTTTGACAGAAACACTCACCTTTATCTCAGCCTCCCCCAGTTCTGTCTCTGATAACCATGACTGTTTTCTATCAACTCCTGACAACATACCCATAAAGTGAACCAAACAATCTGTCAAGAACCAAGTTAGAGGCAGAGCGAGTGGGATTTTGCAAGAAAACTGATATCGCGAATGAATGAGATGCCTGAAGTCTGATATTTGATTTACCTCCGTCAATGGTTCATTCCCTAAAAACCTTTTTTTTCTTCTTCCTGAAAATTGTTTATCTGTCTCACAACATGCATTTGTAGCCTCTGAAATTATTTTGAGATTACATTTTTCTCAATCAGTAAATGGCAGAGACGCACAATAAATGGAATTACAGCAAACGCTGCACTGTCAGTATATGCAAATTTGGAATCGCAAATAGCTGCTTGGATTGAATATTTGCTGGATCGCAACAATTCTAGTTCTGTCCAATAAAACTTGTCAGTCATATTCGGCCTATTGACCAAGATCATAATGTTCTAAGAAAGAAGTGGAGGCATCGTGCAACATGGCAGACATGAAATGGTGAGGGAGTGCAAAAGGTCACGACCTTCCCAGCAAGTCATAGGCTGGCATGTTTCGTCTAACCTTAGGTAAAAACTATATGGTTTTATGATATCAGAATTTTCAAAAAGAAAAAGTTTGAAGAAGAATAATTTACATGATTGCTTTTATCCAAAAGAAAAACACAAACATAAAAAAAAGATGTATTATTCAGATAAGAGAGTTTATTATTTATGTATAAACTTGATTATTTACATAGGCTAGCTACCTTACACAAACTAGCTACTCTTTGTAAATAGGCTAGCTACCTTACAAAAGCTAGCTACTCTTTGTAAGTAGGCTAGCTACCTTTGTAAGTAGGCTAGCTACCTTACAAAAGCTAGCTACTCTTTGTAAGTAGGCTAGCTACCTTTGTAAGTAGACTAGCTACCTTACAAAAGCTAGCTACTCTTTGTAAGTAGGCTAGTTACCTTTGTAAGTAGGCTAGCTACCTTACAAAGGCTTGTTGCGTTACAAAAGCTACTCTTTGTAAGTTGGCTACCTTCATAGCTAGCTTACTTACTAGCCACAGTCATGCTACTTTTTGCTTGATAACTAGTTTTTGAAGTAATGGCGTCCTAATACGAGTGACAGGTGGCTCTCCTTCAGTTTATGCTTCGTCACGATTGTGCTTTTGTAAATATTTTATATTGGGTATTTACAGCAACAGTTGAATTTGTCTTTATTGCTCGAAAGTGCAGCAGCCTTCTTTCAGGCAACTGACCATCAGTGCACATCAGCAGTGTTAAAACATGATCACTTTATATGGCTTCAGAGAGAGAATCCATATAAAGTGTTTTTAAACTGCTGCAATGGTGTGATAAAGCTTTTTAAAACCTTGATATATCAAGACTTAAAAATAAAATCTATTTTATAAAATATTTCATAATTTTTTTTTTAATCTGTTGATGATTCAACTGGTTCCTATCTCCAGTAGTCAATAAGCGAGACGTTATTAGGGCTTCTCCTCATTCTTTAAAGACTTAGCAATCATTACTGCAGCTCCCTTATTATTTTACTATGTCGCTGACTTGAAACAGAAAACATTTTGTCTGATTTGATGTGAGAAAAACTGTTTCTGAGTCTCTTCCATTGAAGGCATGTATTAATTAAAGGGAATCAGATTGTTTTGCTGGTTTGCTGGTGTTCACCGTCATCTTCACGGTTCCGTCTGTAGTCAGACGTGGAAAACAAAGCGACGTTAGGAGTCTTCCACTTGGCCGAGGCGTTCAAAGAGCGAGATGAAACAGAGAGGGGCTGTCGAGCTTCGAGGTTGGCTTGCTTTGAGCAGGAAAGCGAGACGGCTAAATGGATGTGAAAGAGTCAAAAATGATTGAGAAGAGCGGTGGGAGATGGAGTGGAAGGCTTGATAAAAGACAGTGGAGAAGCAGTGGTGGGGAGGATGGTGTCCTAAATGAGAACAGTAACCTGTGGCGGGCGATAAGAGCTGGCACATGGGTATGGCGATAAATAGGCAGATGGGTGGTTAGATAGATGAAGAGGGCTGATTTGCTGAGATGGAGAGGTTGGGAGAGAAGATGGGCAGATGGGGTACAACGATACAGCAGAAGTCAAGCCAAACTTTCTTCCTGCACAATCACTTCAGGGATAACTGTTTTTTTTTTGTTTGTCTGTTTCTTTTCCTTGTTAGCTGCTCTTTCACTTCTCCTTCTTACATTCGGCCTCCGTTTCCTGCCCTTCCTCCAGCGCGCTCACTCTGCCGTCCTCTCCCCTCGTCGTTTTCTCCTCATCCACCGCCGCACTCATGGGATATTTTTAATAGAATTAGGCCGCTCTTGTTATCGGCGGAGCGGGTAGCCGTGGAGTGAGGCGAGATTGAAACAGCGATTTCCAATTTGAGATTGTGTCACACACATCCACCCTTGCGCAGATAGCATCGACGAATCACCAGCCACCATCCCGCTCTCCCTCTCCCAGGCTCTCACCCGGATATTTCGGCCCCGCTCGGTTTCCCCTCCCAACACCTCCTCTCCTCCTTCCGCGCATGCAGGGCTACATCTAAATGCATCCGTGCTCGCTCTCTGTCGCACCGGATTCCCCGGCTCCTTTTGACAGTTTATCTCCCTGTCTCCCTCGCTCTCATCTGGGCCTCATGCAGAACACATCCCTCTTTCTTCTCCCGGGCCCTCGCTCACTTTAGAGCCTCGCGAATGCTGCCTCTTCTCCGTTTTTACGCTCGGTCTTCAAGTCTTTTCCCACTCCTCCCACACTTGCTTCCACCTCTCCGTTCGCTTTTTCTCCTCTCCTGTTATTCCGCCTCTCTCTTCCCACACCACCTCCTCGTCTTCTGCCTCCAGTTCCTATTTTATCGCATTCATAGTTGTCCCCCCACTTGAACATTTTCCCCGTTCATCCATCCTCTCTTCCCTGGTTCCTTCATTCACTGGATCTCTTTGGGTTGCCTTGTCAGGTCTCCGGGTCGCTGTTGTACCTCTGGAGATGCATAATGTTGCGTGTTCATTGAGCTCAGTCAGAGTGAGTGTGTGCAGTGTGGGTGTTTGTCAGGTCATTTACTGTTTTCTATGGCTAGAGGGTCTTTTCTCTTCACTGCAGCGGCACAATTCCACCTTTTGATACAACTCGGCTGAATAGCTTCCTAATGCGCTGCCCTTATTACAACTTCCAGCATATCGGCATGGCAACATTAGTTGAAATCTCACCATGCAGCCTCTCATCACACCGAAATCTGATCCATTATTCACATTGGGATGAAGTTTACGACACAATCGCTCTAAAACTTAGGAATACGAAAGCCAAATTTACTGACTCACTCCTATTCAGATTTGGTTTAACCAAGATCTAAAGACAAAGTTTCCCTTCTGCTTTGAAATACAAATGAAGCTTTGTTTCATAAATGTATGCTATATAAAGTGCAGCGATAAAGTGAACAAAAATTTGGCTTCATAAAAGTAGAATTTATTGAGTCATTGTGTTTTTTAACCCTGATGTCAATAGTTGAAAGATTAGAGCTACAAACTAACTTTCGCAGTTGTACATGTGCCTCACAAAATGTAATGTTTTGTTGTTGTTGTTGTTTTTTAATATTTAAGAGCTTTATGTGCATTTTCCTTGGCAAATGTACAGTCAAAACATCAAAAGCACAGCTGGATAAAGAAGTTTGGATTTTCACTGGAGCTGAAATGATTCCTTTAATGACTCAAATGATGGCGTTTTCCCTGCCAGTATATTAGTGGAAACTGCATCCCCAGTGCCCCCCTAGAAGGTCGAGTTAATTTTATTTTTCATATTTCCCCAAATTGAAAGAGGATTTTCAAGACGGGCTCGTTTGCAGAATAGCTTGTCTTTTTGTTTATTCGATTTTTTTTAAACTGAGCCTTATGCTACGTCATATATTTACACAACAGTTGTGTCTCTTCATGATCGCGCCGCAGTCTGATGGTTTGGCACAATTTTGAAAAGTTACGAAACCATTTCCTTTTTCTGTCGCACCATTTCCAAAGTTCAAAGTAAACGGGTGAATAAGATGGCAGAGGAAGTTTGGAATAGAGTTTTCTTTTTAGTGGCATAGTGTGCCCTGTGTTTTGATTTCTGTCTGTTTAGGCATACTCTATCATCCCCAGACATTTCACCTCATTTAAGAAAGATAACCTGATGGAAAAGTCATATCTTGCAAACTAAAGGAGCTCCTTTGTTACTATTGCTAAGGTAGTGCTTTAATAAAACCACATCTACTAGAATTAGAGGAAGCTAACCTGCCTTTGCTAAGCGGGGGAGTGCTAGCTAGCCAACTAAGCTAATAATCTGGCTAGTTAAACCTAGCATAACGACTCCTGTCAGACTCATATGACTCTTTGAGGAGCTGAATAACAAGAAACAATATTCCGTGTTAAAAGTTAATTTAACTAAAAACTAACTTAAATTCAGCTGTTTATTCCATATTTCAGTCTTCTAGAAATCTTTTAAAACAACCTACAGATTTAGCTTACATTGACTTTAAATTGACATTAGTACTCATGACAGAAGTGAAATTTAATTTGTCTCTTCTAAATATCCGTAGTGCATATTAGTAAATCACTGTCGCGGATTAATTTTTAACGGGTTTCTGTCGACATTTGCTTGTGTTGTCTGAGTAATAACATTCAGTACAATAAATAAATGTTGTGGACAACATTGTTATGACTGTACTAATGATATTACTATAGATGCAGCAATTGCTGCTTTTGTGTTTTAAATGAACACAGTGTTATTATCCTTTACATGTTTTGTTTTTACAATTTTTAATTTATTTTTTATCATTTTTTTCTCTGAAGAGGTTTTTTTTTTTTGCGGCGCTAGTGGCTCGCATTTTCCGCGACAGTGGGCTGACAGGGAGGGGGAAGGAGAGGGGGAAGACATGCAGCAAGGGTCGCCGGGACCGGGAGTCGAACCCGCGACATCCGCGTCGAGGACTGAGGCCTCCAAGCGTGGGGCGTGCTAAACCCCTGCGCCACCACAGCACGCCCCTTGTTTTTACAATTTTAACACAATGTGGAGGTGCAGGTTTCCCTTTGGTTGTAATCCGCTCCACCCATCCCTCCTGGAGGAAACATTCAATTTCATTTTGAAGAAGTCCTCAGCGCAAAACATCTGCCTTGATGCTATTTTTGTTGCTCAGAACGGCATACCGATTATTATGACTATTATATTTTCTGTGCATCGCATGGGGACGGTAGCACAACATGGTTTTGTTTGCGATGGAGGAAGATGGGCGAAAAAGACAGAAAAATCAGAGGATAAAAACCTTGAGCATCTCGAGTTTGATGCTGCGTCAAACAACAAGCAAAAACCTCACAGGTTGTTTTCGCTCCGCGGCGTAATGTCGACGGTAACCTTGCAGATGGATGCGTTTCTGGTTCTTGAAAATGACACCACCCATGGGGACAATAAATTATAATCATTAAAGCACAAAGCAGATGTGATGTCCCGAGTCCTCTAGCAGAAACCGCAGGAACAGCTGTGAGTCGGTCAGACTTCCAAGTAAGATTTGCAATAATCCACACCAAAGAAAGAACAACAACAGATCGGAGCGTCTTTGTGCGCAGATGGCACATATTTCCTTTTTAAAAAAAAAAAAAGGAATCATCAGTTTGTTGACTTCAGTGTTTCCAGCTCACAAGATTGGGAAACACTTGATTTGGTGTCCCATAAACGTTTTCAGAAGAAAACAGATAAAACACTTTGGATTATCAATGAGCGTGCCGAGTCCCCCAGGCAGGACAAACGCAGAGCTTTGGGTTATTCTACTGGAGACTCTCTCAACTTACAAGAATTAACAGCAGTGTGTGAGTGACATACTGATGACTCCTTTTTAGGAGGAAAACTATTGAGGAGAGTTTTTATACAAAGACAGTTTCCTGGAATGATTGCTTACAGGATATGAGTTTGCAGAGTTATGGTTGTTAACATTGGGCATCAGAGAATTTTGTTTTTGTACTACTCGACTACTAGAGTATTCATTTTAGAAGAATATTCATGTGTTTCATAGAAGGACTTCAATTAAAAACATGCAAACCACATGTTTTCTAAATGAAAACTCTCAAAATAACCCATCGGTTTACTTTATGCCTTCTGTGATGTCACTAAATGCGGACTCTCGTTTTTGGGGAGGGTGCATTTTATTTCAGTTTAACAAAGTTTCACAACAAAACAGCAAAACGAGTATAAAAACCGACCACGACGCGTTGTTCTATAGATTACGTGCTATATCCAAAGACGGCTTGTATAATTTATTCTGAAAGGTCTGGCTTGCAGCTCTAAAAGCACCTAGGTGTCAGTACATGCTCTCTAAAGCTTGTCAGGGGATAAAAAGAAGTGGAAAGGGGGTTTTTACATTTGCTGTCAAGCGCCCACATGCACCTGGAAGGAGCCGACGAGACTCTGAAGACTTCTAATCTTCCACTTTGCGCTTTCTAGGTTCAGATTTTTACTGCTGAATTGCTTTATATGTGAACGGGAGAACAAGATGGTGAAAAAAATCCATTCTTTGCTTAATTGCGTTTGGGTATCTGCTCGCTAAAGTAACTTTTTACCCCTAGGATTGCTGCAGGCTTTTTCTCAAAGAAGTGGAGAAAGGAGGAGACGCAGCGGGGGATGAAACAACAGACTATGCTTCTTTTAAAGCTGCTCTTGTATTCCTGACCATGTGTATATAAAACAAGGCCTCTTTTTAGACTGAGTTATGCTGAAAACACCAATCCTCACCCTTTTTTTTTTCTGCATATTCAAAAAATTTTTTTATATATGACGTTAAAAGCCTCAAAAGAAGCCGGTAAGTGGGAGTCATGTTTGAAGTAGAGCATCGTTAGGAATCCTACTGTCAAGGCCATCTGAATATATTTACTTATTCAAGTCACCAGGAAAATGAAACGGAAGTACATTTTGGGTTTGCATAAATAATTCTAATTTTAGCCAGGGTTTGACAGAATAAACTCTTGTTCCCTGTTGTGCAGTACTCTGTATGTCCGCAGAGTTTTGGGGTAACTGATACGTTAACATGCCAGAAGTAGAAATTAATGCTAAGTGGGCGTGAGCCAGTATGAGATGACATCACAGTATTATAACAAACATTTAAGACAAATTGTGCAACAGAATATAAATAGTTGTTTTGTTTTTTTTAAAAAGCTGCAGTCATTTCTAATGATGCTAAAATATAATGTATCGCTATAAAATGTATATAAAGCAAATTATATTGTTGTGCATTTACAAACATTACAGTTGTCGTCTATGACATTTAATTTTTTGTTTTGATCAAATATACAGATTAAACACTTGTTAAAGTTAGTTGTTTGAAAGTTTTCACTGTGTCAGATATTATCCCGTTCCAATATTTTCAGTGCAGTAATCTGATTTTAGCCAGCTAACTGTCAGCATGTAGTAACAGGTGGGGGAAGGGCATTATCCAATTCTCTACACAGCCAGGAAAAGAAAACTGCAGGACTGATAATGGAGATTTTTTTAAAAATTGTTTTAATTTTTTTTTTACAGTTTTGAAACTCAAGCATTTTGAAACTTTCCAAAGGTCTTATTTGTGTATTTAATCCAAAAAACAAAAAATGCTGTAAAATGTATGCCTATTCCTAAGATTTCTTTCTCTGTTCTAATTTGCCAGAAGTTGTAAAGAGACTCCAGGCCAGCAGGGGGCCCACAAGAGCATTTACATTCTCGTACAGACTACAAATCTAGCAAACAACAAAAATAATAATAAAAAAAAGTGTTCTCCAACAGCTTGTGAAAGTGACCCTAGCAGGAAATACATTTCTTTAAAATATAAACTTTTAATAAAAGACAAATGTTAGATGTTAAGCATCTGCTGTTTACAAGTCGAGACAATTTTCAGGCACCAACCAGAGTTTCACCTGAAAACATTAATCAAGCTCGGCTTTACCGCTGCTCTCTGGGAAACCAACTCTCTGTCTTTTTTCTGAACTCTTCCACTTAGCTGGCCAAAATTAAAACACGCTGCTCCGAACAGGACAGGTTTGCTAATGCGATCAAGTGCGTGCGTGCGCGCGCACACACACACACACACACACACACACACACACACACACACACACACACACACACACACACACACCGCACTAATAACCCACAGAGTGAGCTGCTAAGCAATGACTGATGAGCTTCCGATGAGGGTGATTTGATTACGTCGGCCGTTTGTCCACAGATATTTTACCCCCCACCACTCTCTTCTGTCTCTCTCATCTTTCATCTCCCATCATGGCAATCTATTGCCCTCTGAAAGTGACACTGTAAGCGGCTGATAGCTCTTTGGCTGAGGTTCAAGGCCTCGGATCGATGGCTGGCGGACACGGGGCGTCAAGGTTCACCAAGGGACAAGGAAGTTGAGGTGAACGGAGCGGGCAGTGACTCTTTAAAAGAAAAGATGTCACCACATAATACTAATATATCCACAGAAAAACTGAAGGCAGCCTTTATCTAGTGTTTTAAAAATAACTGTTCCATTGGCGGAGAAGACATTTGGAGCTCCGGTCGTGTGACAAGGAGGCACTGATGATCTAGTTTGTCTGTGCAAAGATCAAAGTGTTAGCATATCATCCCCATTTAATAAATTATTCCTGCCCTTTATGTCCCGCATCCCTCCATTTTTGAAGCACAGGAATTGAGGGTGTTTGTTCACATAGCCTGGTTTTGTTAACTGTGCCAGGGGCTTGTACTGCGCTCGCGGGGCAACGCATTAAAATATTCTGTCTCAGGAATAAGCTCCAAAAATCACCTGAATCTGAAGGAGCTCATTTAAATGAGTGAGTTTAAGCAACTTTTAGATGTTATCAATGCTCAACCAGCTGGCTGTAAATGTTTTTGACTGATGAATTTGCTTGTGATTTGGCTAAACACACATTTATTTGTTTTTATTTTTTTTAAATTGAGTAACTTTCATGTTTGCATTTTTTGCTGTTTTTAGTCGCCGTCATCTTAGAGATGCTAAAAATTGCTGTCAAAGGACTCAAGTTCATGCAGGAGGCTGGCAGGATCCCATTAAAATAATTTATTGCAAAGCAAGTGTACAAAAAAAACCATTGCCTAAACCAGTTTTAATACTGTTGGGGTGTGTATTGGAGTAGAAACGGGTGAGACTGAGCTAAACATGAACATCTGTGTGTAAGGATGAACTGAAGGAGCTGGGTGAAGAAATGGCAAAACAAAAGAAGAAAGAGAGGAAAGTTGAAAATATTTGGATTAAATTGGGAGCTGCGGAAAAGTAAAATCACGTTAACTGCGCGGAGAAGCGATTGTGGTTGAAACGAAAACAAAATCCCCAAAGTAACTTATTATCGGCGAAGAAGCTCCTCTTTTCATCCTCCCAGAGTTATTTCTTCTTGCTACAAGCATTTTCCCCCCTAAAACATTTGTTTGCATTCATGTGCACATCCCAGCTCCTATAATTACTCTACCTCTTCTGTTCGCCTCACTGCTCCCGAACAGAGTGGCTGTGAAAATAGAATCCATTTTTATTTTCACAACGGGTGTCGAGGCGTGCAGCTGTTTCCGTCGAGGCAGAGACGCAGGGACAGGCGGGGTGAGTCTTGCTGTGTCTCGTCTGTGTCTCTAACCAACCCCATGGTTACGGGCGATCCATCCGTGCTAACTGGCTCCATTTTCGGCCCCTGCCGAGCCTCCCTGGGAAAGACCTCAAACTCAGATCGGCTGCCTTTCTCCCCCAAAGCAAGCCTTGGCAACGGCCGCCGTGTTCAACCAGTTCGACTTCTGGGGAGCCGGGAGCTGTGGAGTATAGATGGATAATTATTCAGGGGTAAAGCCCACCTTGAGGTGCAATGTGTGAGAGACCATAGGGAGACAGAGACGGGGGTAGGAAGCACAAGCTCCCGGCTGGGATGGAAAAGGGAGCGGAGCCAAAGCAGTCAGCCAAGCCTGTTTCCACACCATCTTCATGCACCCCAGGGCCTGTCACACAACCAAACCATGGAATCAAGGACAAGAAAAGGAGGAACCGCCCCGCCCCTTCCCATCCAAACCAGCCCAACCCGCCCTCCTACACACATGCGTCCCCAAAAGAAACAAAATGCCCCAAAGTCTTCAACTTTCTCCTCACATTTTACATGAGAAGCATCTCCAGCAGCACAAACGGCCAAGCCGAGATCAGGCTACGGTGAAGTGTGAACGGCATGAATATTCATCGGCAAGTGAACAGCAGTGCGGAGGAGAGATCTCAAAGGGATACCGGGATTTTCTTTTTATACATCCGTGCTGCTGTCAGTCGGACTTATTACTGTGTCAGAACATTTGGTCCTCTGCAGTTGGAAATGTCATCCATGTAACTCAGAGTCAAATCTAAAAGCAAACCATCGCCACAAGGACTCTTTGTCCTGGACTTTCAGAGGCCGGATTAGCGGCTTTGTGAAGCTCCCTTTTCTGTCTCGTTCCTCGCAGGCCCAGAGAGATAAAGCGCAGGCTTTTAGTCCACGTTCACGCAGCCAGATGATGATTTGCCTCCTGCCGCTGACCCCCCACAGGCACTGGATTGCGACCCAGCGTGCCGGGGGCCTCCGGGCCTCTCCTCTTCTCTTCCAGCTTCCTCCTGGCGCGCTCGTCTCGTATCTCCCCCATCTCCCCGAGTCCTTATCGCGAGACCACAGAGCACCATATTTTAATCATGCCCTCGAATGGAAGACACTTTTCCAATTAACGGCACTGCCGCTGCGACGCACTGTAACTCGGGAGCCGCAATGCGCAATCAGCTCAATAAGCCGCCGACGTTGTTTGATGTATAACTGCCTCATGAGTTTTGAATGGGAGCAAGATGGGTTATTTATTTATTTTTTATTTCTTGTGAACGGAATAATCTGCGCCGAAAGTGAGAGTGATGCTCGGCTGAAGCTGCCGATGGGCCGCCAGCGGACGTCTACTGTCGGCTGTCGGGTGGGAATATTCGGAACTGTAAATGTATGAGAAGAAAAAAAAAAGAAGAACATACACGCTTAGCGAAAAGCTGCCGGGGATATACCATAAAAGGTCAGAAGCTGTGTTGTGATCAGACTGTGCCAAGTTTTATCAGAATCTATTGACGGGTCACACTGCAGACAGCCTGCTATTCTTCCTGGCAGGCAGCACCTCTTCTCGACTAAAAGAGATTTGAGTTCTTATGTCTAACAACATAAGCAACCAAAAAAGAGCTTTGGAAATAAATGGAAGCGTCGCAGAGATTCTCTCGCTTTTATACTTGCACTTTATTTCTGGGATGCCGCGTATATCAAATTGTGCATTCATAACAGGTTTGTTTCAGCTCAGATCGGGAACAATATCTTTTCTCCTTGGCAGAGCGGTGGGAAATTGCAGTGCCTGGCACAGATTTTTGTACTCTGAACTTCCCCACATTTTCATGTTACAACATTGTCCATTGGGCTTTTATGCTACAGACCAACACAAATTAGTGCATTATGTTGAAGTCGATGGCATGTGACGCATGGCTCTCAAATAAAAATAGTACACTTCAGAAAGTTGGGAGTGCATTTCTATTCAGTCTCTCTATTCTGATTTACTTAACCTTAAAGTAAAGTTAAGTTAGGTTAACAATAACAATGCGTTACGCTTTGTAGTTCTCCTTGGGGACCAGAATCCAGCTCAGAAAGAGCACTGAAGATGTGGGTGTCCAACTAACGCCTGGCTCACATGGTAAGATTTTAAACTGATCAAAACCTAATGGAAAAAAAAACTTGAACAGGTTTTGTCGTACACTGTGTGGCGTCGAGCAACACGCCATCCGTTCTTATTCACAAACATCTTGCAAAAATCTTGCAAAGCCTCTCAAGGCCAAATGTGGGTTCAGCACAAACCAACGTGGCGGACTGAGAGGATACATTAGCGCTAGTTTCTGGACTATATTTAACAATTCAAAGACGTATTTTGAACTCCCCTCCGTGTTTCCGTCACCTCGCTTTCTGACACGCTCAACAGAATGTTGTCATTTGTCCTCGGGAGACACCGTACAAGTTACAAGTACAAGTCCCAACATCCCTCTAAGTGGACCAGATCACCACACCACAGACAGTACAATCTAAAATATCTCTTTAGATTACCTTAAAGATTGTCAGGAGGAGGAAATCGGGACAAAAATTGCCATTTAAAAACCTTGGTATTTGAAGCAATCACAACAGGCCAGGTAATGAAATCACTATTCAGTGACTGCAAAGATGAACGTCTCACGATGGAGAAAAATACATGTCGACACGGCAACTGTCCCTGGGGAATCCACAGAACAGGCTTCTATGAAGAAGTTACAGAGGAGTCAGGTGTTGAAAGTAAGCCATAAGTAAGACACGCCCCACAGTTTGAGAATCCCTGGTTTAGATCAAAGCATATTTATGTGTTATTATGACCTTGTCAAAGCGAGGAAGTAATCCGATTGAGAGTCTGAGGCAAGAGACGCTCTCCATCCAATAAAACTGAGCTTGAGCTGTTTTGCAAAAACGAAAGGGCAAAACATGTGCAAAGCTGATGGAGAGATACTTCGAAAGAATACAAATGATCGCTGCAGTTAAATCTCTGAGAAAATTGTAACGTGGAAAACATTCCAGTTTACAATTATGCACAAATTTCTGTTGGGGTGTTGCATCAAATATCAATAAAAAACACGAAACTGTGGCTATAAAGTCAACAAAAGGTGGAAAAATTCAAGGGATATGAGCACTTTCTTTTCTTTTCTTTTTTTTTTTTACAAAACACTGTAACCCTCTGGCTCACTCCAGCTTACATGGGGACTAATAACTTTCCTCCTGGATGGAGTGATGGGGAAATATGGAGTTATGTGTTTGATTATGTTTCAGTGACACATTTGAAGCTTATTCTAAAAGTCGTTTGGGCTTGAATACAAATGCCTTTAGGCGCCATTGAAAATGGAGGCCTTCAGTCACCCGAGTGCTCACCCCTCTCCCAAAAAGGCATGTACCTCCCTTCACACTGCAGCCCTTCACGCAACCTGTGCACTTCACGGCGTTCGCTCCTTTGGCTGGGCGTATTAACTCGGCCTCCCACTTCATCAATCAGCCTGACACCAATCAGCGGGAATCCGCTGTGTGTAACATGTTTACGAAACCAAATAATTTTCCAGCGCCTCACCGATCCCGGCAATACGGTGAGCGTCTTCCACCTGGCTCTCCTCTAAAGACGCACTGCCTCCGACTGAATTAAGAGGGAATTGGCTCTTCTCCCGCTTTGACAGCGAAGGTTGAACGGGCGTATTAACCAGAGGTAATTGAATGTAGAAGCAACAGCGCACAGTTGAAGCGTCGGGATTAACCCTTGCACTGCTGCTCTTTCAATTCGACCGAGGTCTTGAAAAAGAAACTGAGTTTTTTTATTTTTTGGGGGGGATAGAAGGGGTTCTGGTGGGGGAAATATTTCAAGTTTTGATCCTGCGAGACCGTCTGAGTTCAGCACAGCTTGTTGCTATTTATCAGGAGTGACAGGCAGGGAGACAGAGGAAAAAAAAAAACACACAAAAAAAATACACCTTTGTGTGTTTTATTACTGATGGCTGGAGCCAACATTGTTCTTACTTGTGTTCTTCTTCGGAAAACAACAGTCAAAAACGAACCGGCGATCTATCTCTGTTTTCTCTTCGCTGCCTGTGTTTGTCACAATTGTGCGGAGATTTCATTCTTCTCCTAAAGGATTTGGACACAAGTGAGGCGATGTGGAGAGAAAATAAGCACAGATGTAGGATTTAATCTGGACTTTTCCGTGATGATCTCGCATGCTGACATTTGATGCAACAGACTTAACTCTAGGCTTAATTTTTTTTTTTCTGCTAGATTTTATTACAACATTGAATCTGACAGGGAGCGGCAGGAATAACCTTCTCATTTTTAAGGTCGGGATCATGACTTTTCTGCAGGCATTTCTACTTTTGATTCATTTTTCTACTTCTTTCCTTTTTCCAAAATTCTGACTTGAGAAAGTGACCTGAATTTGGAGGAACAGTTTTCATTTTGTAGCTGTAGGAGGATCTACAGGCAGTCAGAAGTTTACATACACTGATGCAGTAGACATGAATACCGAAATATACAGTAAAATTAAAATCGTCCAGTTCTTTAGGTTTTACAGAGTAACTCAGAGTTGGAGTTGCTTTCCAGAACTGTCTCTTTATGCACATTACAAGATGGCAACTCTAAGGCCTGACCTAAGCAAACACTTATCTGGCTCAATTTAGCAATTGATCAAGCAACACTGATGTTTGTTTGGGTCCATTTTCACATTGAAACACCTGCATGACCCCAAACTTTACCTGCTCAGTTGTTTATTAGAAGTTCTACTGAAGAGGTCTTTAAGGTTTCTGTCTTTATTCCATCATTTCTGCCGCCTCAAACTTTAGGTTTCACAAGTACAGATGTCCCGATCTCATCCCAGATTTTTTTTTTTAAGTGATCGGTATTGTACTCCGTGTCAAAACACAACTTGTCTTTGGTCGGGGATTTTTATCAGACAAAAAAGCCACAAGGCAACCTCTTTCAAAAATGCTGATCTCGTATTTTCAGCCTTTATAACAACGTTCACTAACACTGATCTTCCGAGTTTGTAAAGCAGAACAACAACTTTTACTGCCGCTTTCTTTCACATGCCATTAACTGGAACTACTTTGAAATTTAAGACTCATAACAAAACAGAAAACATGTCAACGTTGACCTCAAGCAGCTCTGCACGGTGCTCCAGATGAAACTGAAGTTACACTGAAGCTATTCTAAAAACAATGCAATACTGTGAAAATGTTTTTTCAAAGTTATTTCAGAAAGGAAAATTTAAAATATACAAAAATCAGGGCGGGTAGTGAAATATTTATTGCCTTTATTTCTTATGATGTTCATGATTGTGGTTTACAGAAAATAATAACAGAAAAAGACCCATAAAATTCAGTGCCTCAGAAGATTAGAATATTATATAAACTCGGGAATAAACAGAATGTCTTATAGGAAATATCAGGCTTCTGAGAAATGCTCATTTTTATGCACTCAGTACTTTGTTGGTCACATTAATGCAGTATTGTGGCGTGGAGGCGATCAGTCTATGCAAGGTCAGGTTAGAAAGCTTGCTGTCCAACCAAGCACCGCAACACCATGGTTACTGAACCAGCTGTTGGTATCTTAGACAGTTTGGACAGGTGCCAAGTTCTGCTGGGAAAAAGAAAATCAGCATCTCGACAAACCTTGTCAAAAGAAGAAAGGATGAAGTGACTTTTCTGATGTCTCTGGTTCAGTTTAGCAGGAGGGTCTGTGTAGAGTGGCTCCTGATGCACTGATTCCAACTCCAAACTGAATTAATTTTGCCTGACAATCCCCTCAAGGCTGTGGTTTTCCCCTGTTGGTGATGCACCATTTTCTACCAGACTTTCCTCTTCCACTCATCTTTCGTATGCTGAATACAGCACTCTGAGGAACCGGCTTTAGCAAAGACGTTGTCTGACTTCCCCGCCTCATGAAGACTGTCAACAACTGTCTTTTGGACATCTGTCTAGTCAGAGATCTTCATCATGGTTGTGTGGCTTATTGACCCAGACTGAGACCATTTAGAGCAGGGGTGCCCAAAGTCGGTCCTCGAGGGCCGGCATCCTGCATGTTTTAGTTCTCTCCCTGGTAGTACCAACAACCTTTTCAGCATGTCGGTGTTCTTGTTAGGCCTTCTAACAAGCCATCATTTGATTCAGGTGCGTTAAACGAGAGAGAGAACTAAAACATGCAGGATGCCGGCCCTTGAGGACCGACTTTGGGCACCCCTGATTTAGAGGCTCAGGAGACGTCTGCAGGTGTTTTGAGTTAACTAGCTAACTAGGGAGTCACACCTCAAGTTTCCAATATTTAACTTTTTCACAATATTGTAAATGTGAGGGACACAAATTTAGCTTTTCATACTCAGCAGACTTATAAGAAATAACGACTTGGCATATTCCACTCCGTGTAATGAGTTTCACTTTCAGAAACGAGTGACAAAACATTTAACTTTTTCACAATATTCTGGTTATTTGAGATGTAGCTTCATATGTCAGAAACATCCTGAGAAACGAGCGATAAAGCCATCGGTGTTCCAGCGACATGTTGTCAGAACGTATTTAAAGTTTCTTAACTAAGTAAAACTCAAGCCGAGGCACCATTTTAATGACGTTCTGTAAAAATGCAATCAAACTGGGACGACACACCTGTTGCTGTAAAGTAGAACGGATCGGACAAGACGGCAGTAACGGGAACTTTTCTGGTGGAAGAATCGAGTGCTGCAAAAACGGATGCAGATCATTTAAAACTGATTGAATACAGTTTGTTCCTTTTTTTAATATATATTGATTTTAATTATATATCAGGTTCTGACTTCGTATAGATGAAAGCCTATTCTCAAATGTCTTAGCTGGACTGAAATAAATTCCGATCTTGGACACCTTGTCTCCTTGTCAAGGATAACAGTTCCTCAAATTTCCTCCATTATGGACTGTGTTAGTGTACTCTGTAGTGTCAAACCAACTTTCTGTGTCAGCACAGAGAAGCTGATGGCCTCAGGCTATCCTGAACACTAATGGAAATTTAGCCTCTGTAAAGGTAAAAGACCAAATCACAGAAGAAATGGGTGTTACTTTTTAAAGCTAATTATGCACGCTGAAGAATTAGGAAAAGAAAATCTCAGTTGTTCTATGATATTCGTGCGCTTGATGGTCTTTCTATCGCTAAACGGAAGATACGTTGATCGACATTTAACATTAAGAGAGACGTGAGCCAACCCAAAGGACGAATGGTCTTGAAGAAGGACGGAGAGAAGCCGTCTAATTGTTCGAAAGGGAATGTTATTTACACACGAGTGTGTTCGGTGGTCCGTAGAGTTCAATCAACAGGAGAAAAGAAGGGAAAGTGGATGGAAGAGGAGGGGAGGAGAGGGCGGGATGGAGAGTAAAAGAGACAGACATGGCCAGAGAGTCGGAGAAAGAGAGGTCCACCGTGTCTCCATTTCCACGGATACACAATCTGAGCTAGTTTCCACCAATTACATTCGTGTCAGTGTGTGTCCCGGATTCAGAATGCAACAACAGCCTCCGGGGGCCTTCAGTCTCCGAGTACACGCTCAGCATCTCTCCTTGCCTGCCACCGCGAAGACACACACACAGACTCACACACACAAATGAATCAACCCACACATGCAGACTCCGTATATGCATGCCTCACATTCACGCACATATAATAATCTCATCACTGCCTCCAGCTTTGTCTCTTTTTGTCACCCACACGCTCACACTCACGCATACACCTTCCAACCAGCCAAATGCTTTCCCACCCTGCATCCACAAACAAACACACGCATAGACACTTGGAGACACACAATGTTTTTTGTCATTGCCTTCCACTGTCATCCAGTTTCTTCCTCTCACCCTTTTCTCCTGAGGCTCTTCATCCATCCATCTATCCAGCCACCCTCTACTTCGTTCATGCTCTCTCCACGCATACACAAACACGCTCGCCAGCCTCCGCCCGCTCTCATAGATTTTTGATCTTGTTTCGACGAGCACGTCCCCTCTCCTCTCCTCTCAGGCGACGGTAATAAGGAACGGGGATTGGCAGCGATAGAAATGAGCTATGCAGCCTATTGATAACCGTGTCCGTGACGGCGAGCGAGACGTAGGGACCCCTTCATTATTACGCGCAACAATAACGGCAACACTCCGGGTTTAATTGAATGAAAAAGGCCCGTGGCAGCCAGACTTACGAGCAGGAGGTGGGTGAGAGTGTTGAGAAATAAAACAAAGATGGGACACGGGGAGGGATTGATGGCGAAGTAGAGAGGCAGAAATACGATGCCGGGGGAAGGAGGGTGGTGGGGTGGGGGGAGAAAAAAAAATTACAGTAAGTGAGGGAATAGAAGAGAGAAGCAGAGAGGAAAAGAGCTGGAGGAAGAGAATAAAAGAGGGACATTCGGTGAAGTGGAAAGTGTGGCCCAGAGAGTATTCTGGAAAGACACATGACAAGGCATGTGGGAAAAGTGTGGACAATAAGGACTTTTTTTATTGAGTGGGGTGATGAATAAATAATTGACGTGGTAGTGTTAGAGTGGGAAGGAAGGAAAAAAATGAGGCTTATAAGACAGAAGGGGCTTTTTAGAAAGAGCCAGGAAGCACATAAAAAAATTATATAGGCAAAGAGGAAATATTAACATATTTTAATGGACTGATTTATTCAAATAATAATAATAAAAAAGAAAGACTGCAGTGACTGACACATTTTCTTTAATCTGCTCAGAGTGAGTACATTTTGAGTGAGCTTTGTATGTTTTCTGGAGTTTCAGCAAATCCTGCCATAACTTATACTATCTGATCTAGTAGTTACTGACATATTAGGTAAGGCTGCATTTTGACACAAAACAATGTAATACCTAAAATATTACTGAACATTACAATAAAAGAGATCAAAATCCCATTCTCTCCTTTTGTCACATTGAGTCTGTTTACGTCTCACACGAGGGATTCCAGCTGCAAGGTGGCAGATAAGAGCTCCCTGCAGAGGATAGTGACGGGAGCTTGACATGTTGAATTGGTATGCAATTGTCATGGTATGATGAACTTGGAAAGAATGCCATGGCTTCCCAGTACTCAAACAAGACCACACAAAATGATGTAATTGCTTTTACATAAAACATTTTTGTATTGCTGCTCCAGAGTGAATTTATGTGTATGTAAAAAAAATTGGTAGTAGTTTTCAAATATTTAGTGCAAAGAATAACATCATTTTTTGAAGGTCTGATAGAGAAACAGAGGTATAACAAACTGAGATTAGCTTGTTAATTAGCCAAGCTATCTGTTTGGGCGGGACTAGCCTAGCTAGCCAAACACAAACAATGCTAATGCTAGTGGCGTGCTAGCATTAGTTTTGAAATGGCACTAGATTCAAAGGAGTGACTGGATGTTGTTCTTTCAGTTCCTAAACCTTTGTCGGTGTTTATTTATTTCCAATTTATAGTTCCGCCCTAATGCTAACTCACCGCTTTGCTAACAAATATTTGGAGTGAGCAGCATGGATGAACTTATAATAGAGCTATTATGTTGACTCAGCTCAAGACATTGGGTGTTTTGAGGTAAGGTAATTTTATTTATATAGTACATTTTCAGCAACAAGGTAGTTCAAAGTGCTTTACAATGAGTTAGATCAGGGGTGGCGACCCAAAATGTTGAAAGAGCCATATTGGACCAAAAAAAACAAAAAACAAAACTGTCTGGAGCCACAAAAAAGCCTTATATAAGGCTTATAATGAAGGCAAAACAGGCTTTAAGTGCTTATATTAGCGTATTATCAAAATGACTAAGTGTATACATAATTAGTATTCATGATTAAATGTTTATTTTCCCTGCAGTGCGTCCTGGAAGGAATGACGCACCACGTGACTCTGTTGCACAAATGGTGCTTTAAGTTTACCTTCCGTTACGATATTAATGTTTTATGTTTCATTGTATTGATAAAATTAAAGAAATGTAATAAAGAAATCAGATTTTCTATGTAATTTTTATTAAAAAGATCAACCGGGAAAGCAAAATTTTTTTTCCTTTTGGAACTCGGAAAATCTGTTCCCAAATGCAGTTTGCATAACGACGATCGGTTTTTGTAAATAATCACCGGTTAGTGTGTGATGGAAAAAAACAACAAAACGGAACGTGCATAACATGCCCCTTATCTGGGCAACAAACTGAGTGCAATAAAACACAACCCGTAGTTATAAAAATATAGCAATTACCATTTAAAAAGGTAAGGTATATAAAATTAAATTGATGCAGTTGAAGTTCGATTTCTGTGCAAATGCCAAGCAAGTCAGTGTAATGGTAAAACATAGCAGCAGCCTCTTCTCTTTTGACACGCAACCATCCTTGGACCTTAATATTGCTAAGTGTCATTCTAAATTTATACTGACGAAAATTACTGTATCACTTATATACAGTATGCACGTTTCCAGTTTTTTATTTATTTTTATTTTTTAATTTGTAGGTGCGGCTTATATTAAGGTGCGCTCCTGAAAGTACGATATTCTTTTTGTTATTTGACAACTTCTCGCTACAGAGCAAACATTCAGGAAATCCTTCTGCATTGGCAATGAATGCAAATGATTCGGTCCACGAATTGTAGAATCTCTCCTCGGCTATTTTCCTCTTTTGCTCTCCATGGCAACACCACCAGACCCACGTCGGTTTGTTTACAACAGCCACCTGCCTCTCATCCCGCCCAGCTGAAAGAAACGTCACAGGCTATGACTCAAATCTTCGTTGACAGAAATGTTGAAATGTATTATTTCTTCTACACATTTTTGTAGCATTGGAAAACGTTAAGAATGATTGTGTCATGTTTGTCCTCCTACATAAACCATATTAAAACAAAAAATATACTTCCCAGCCCCATCTTTTCCCATTTTCAAACATTTTGAAAAAGCTCCAGAGAGCCAGTAGGGCGGCGCTAAAGAGCCACATGCGGCTCCAGAGCCGCGGGTTGCCGACNATAGAGGAAACACAAACAAAATAACAAAAGAAAAGCAAGAAAAAAATGAAAGTATAGAGCTACATATTGGTTTCCCATGTTTAGTAAGAATAAGAATGTATAAACCAGTCGGGGTTTCTCTGGATTTTTGATCCGATAAAACTAGATCTTGGTTCTCCATGTTTAATTCTATAAAGTAGATGATCCTAATGTTGATCCAACATAAAGAGTAGTTTCTCTAGATAAGCTAATACGAGTTCTAAGTTCGTTCTAATTCCTGTTCTGGGTCGAGTGAAGTATATAAAGTAGTAGTGCTCCTGTTCTGGATTGTTAGATAAGTTTTACAACTACATCGCTTGAGAATTCTTGTGCAGTCAAAGTTTGCAGCAGCCTCTGTTTATGTCTTTAAAACTGGTGGAAGAAATGGCATTCTGTTGTGTTTGCTGCTAATTAGAACCACGCATGTAATGAGTCTTCTTAAATTGTTTTATTGCAGTTGACTCAACACAATTGCGAAGAGTCAAAAGTCATTAAACACACGTGCAATCCAAGAAGAGGCACTCCAATCAGTACCAAGTCCAAAATTACACACAGTCAGAATCACTGGAGGACAAAAATAAACAGGAAGACAAGGAAACAGGTCAAAACATAAAACATTAGCGTGCAAAATAAAACTGGAAGTAGACAAACATAAAAAGCATCAAAAACACCACAACAACCGGCTGTGTTTTTTTAAAGCGGACTTTCCTGATTTTCTTTATTGAGGCCCAAAAAGCATCATCCCATGAGATTGTCAAACAACAAAAAAGGATATTTATGCAAATTTACTTCAATCATGCAAATCACACACTGATTGTTCCAAATGCACCAAATGAAAACTGATTTTATGCATTATTTTTGCCCTTTTTAATACCTGAGCCTCCACTCTCTGAGTAATTCACACATCAAACCGCGCGCTAGTTTTAAATATATTCACCTTGGCACTTCAAAGAGTGATCTACATTGAAACAAACAGGAGCAAGAAATTCTCCATTGATCCCTAGTATATTGAAAAAGGCAAAAAAATAAATAAATAAATAAAAAATCAAGATCTTGGCTCACAGATGGCTCAGTAAGACGTTCATGTAATTTAGATTATGTGTTGGTGAAGCAGGAAAGCGGGAAGATCTATCAGCGGGGCATATTTTTATGCCAAAGGCCTGTTGTGCTTTGCTTGTTTCTACAAGCGGCGAGGAAGAGAAAGGCAACTTAACATATCTGTCAGGGGAAGTCGCGCATGTTTCCCGGATAAGTTTGCTGAAGTAAATCTGCATCTCTGTAGCCACGATTTTCTTCGTCGTGACATTTGTTTAGTTGCTTTCAGACGTTGATTCACAGTAATAATAATAATAATAATAAGAATAAAAAACGGCAGTCATTCTGTGCCCTTCCGTTATTGACAGCCTTGATTAAGCAGTTCAACAGCTGCGCGTACAAAGCTGCTAATCAAATTGTCAAAGCGCGCCGAAAACATGCTAACTACAGCGACGAGACATGTCCGGGATCACGCTAATGACATCATCACTCGTAATAAGACGGGATGATTTGCCCCATGCCCTTTCTCTCCATTTCTGCTGCTTCAAAATAAAAATAAAAAAAGAACAACAAAAAAAAACCCCGAACAAAAGCATCACTGAGAAAGAAAGGAAAAGGATAACTGGAGGAAAATCAATGTTTGTATCTCCTCTTGTTTCCATTTCTTCGTGGGAAAGAGAATATACTATAATAACCAAGGTCAATTCACGCTGGCTTAACGAAGTAAAGGTAGTAAATAGTTAAGACATAAAGCTGAAGGTATCGGATTTCTCATGGAAAAGAAAAATGGAAAAGGACAGAAGAAAAAGAAATGGGCTAAAAAAAAAAAAGAGGGGAAAACAAATCCAGAGTGGGTAAAAATACAGACAGGTGCACGGCTCTGCTCCTGGGTGGCGAATTTTTTATAGCCGGCTTCACGTCGAAATGGCATCGAGAGAGAGAGAGAGAGAGAGACACACCGTGATAAGTCTGAGCCACACTCCTCTGAGAGCGGCCTTTCATTAGTCGTCTCCAGACCCAAGGTGAGGGCGGAGGGGAGACCAAGTCGGGAGGAAATAAAAGTCGAAATTGTTTTGAGAGAGAGGGCCGAAAGAAAGTTAATATACTGAGGAAGTTGTGAGTGTATTTATGGTCCTCTGAAAAATAAAAGCATTCGGTCTCCGCTGTTGGGGAGCTGTTATGATGGATTTTGGGTAATGGAGTTTTGATGGATGGTCTGGGTCTGGGTGGAGAGGAGAAAAAAAACAGAAAAAAGAAAGGGTATTGCTGGCTGCACTGCACTGATATCTGACCACAGGAAAATTACAGCATTCCCGCCCTCCTGTTCTCGGAGGCCTGCGTCTCTTAATTCTCCTAACCGAACTGTTTTAAATGTACCAGATCTTCCAACCTTTTCTAAAAACTCTGAAGAGATACAAACCCCCCTGAGTCAAAACCACAGAGGAACCTGCGAAATCCGCTTTCCCTGTGATCTCAAATATCCCAACTCCCTTTCGGCCGTCCCTCTTTAAAGGCTGCAATTACGTGAGGTAAAATGATAATGTTTTCTCCAGCGTCCCTTCGGTAAACATTGCCATTAGGATCAATTAACCAGCGGCTGATGAGGAAAGTGGGGGATCTGCCTCGATATTGCACCATTGTTCATTGGTGATTTTTAATTAATGGGTTTTAAAGTGAAAAAAATTGCAAAAGTTTTAATTGTTTTTCCTTTTTTTTAATGTATGTAGCTGTGATGGAGAGGGTTGTGGGATGGGAGGTGGGAGGGTAAGATCAGAGTGTTAATTATAAAGTAGGGGGCTTTAAAGTGAGGAGGATTTAGACTTTTAATTAAAGAAGAATTTGATGCGACCAACAGACTGGGTTCAATCGGCACACAATCCCCTGCCCATCATCTTCTGTCTCCTCCGTTCTGAAGCTCGCCATGTTCTGCCACTTACCCTTGTGTGGTGTTGATGTCTGACTCGTTTCGGGTGTTGCTATAAGAAGGCGGATTAGGGATTTCGAGAGCCCTGCTCTTCAAAACGGTGAAAATGAGGCCCGGGTTAAGATGAGCCGAAGGAGGAGGGCAGCGCGGAGTTTTGAGGGGAGTGGGGGGTCGATGGAGAGGCTCAGTCACTTGATCGGATTTTCAAGATTGACTTAAGTGAGCTTTAGACAAATCAAACTATTCTTGGTTGTGTTTGCTATTTGGAAAGAAATAAAACTCACAAAACAAGATGAGAAGATTTTGCCAGATTTTGCAACAACATAATTGAGATGAACCATTTTTGGGGAGAGGGGCCTCAGAAATCACAAACGACGTTCTGTAGAAACATAGTTGTATCAAACAATTTGTGTTTGAAAAGTTCGCATAAAGTATTTTGTTTCATATTTGTTACACTCTAGGGTGTTTCCAATAACACACACAAGAAGTTTTCCTTTTACTCGTGTTCATTAAAAGAATAAATAAGCCACAAATTTAATGAAAATGACTGTGCAGTGTAGAAATATCCAGTTCAAGTGTGATCAGTTTAGGCATCTTAGATTTTGAGTTGCGTATAATCAAATATGGCCGAGTCTCATAGAAGAACTGCCCCTTTAGCTTAGCGCTGAGGGAGACTCCAAAATGGACGCCAACTTTAGGAAATGCCAATTTCATTTTTATAGGACAATTAGGAACCACAAAGTTGACAAATGTTCCTCTCCAGATTAAACATCATTAGAGGTGAAAAAAGGCAGATTTAGATAAAATATACTCACTAAATTGAGGTCGGAAATAAAAACAGTATTGCTAACGGCTAATAGTTAGCCAGTTTTAGCCAGACACCCAAAACATTTAAGTACAGAAACTCTTTGAAAATGCTTGAGGCTTTTCAAATGCACATTCAACTGTGTTATCGGCCAGATGGACAAAGATGGCAACTCACAAAATACTTTTGTTATGTCAAAATAACAGTTTCATTCTTAGCTCTTAACTATGGGTTGGTGCTTCCCAAATGTTTTAGTTGGTGTAACTGAGGCCTACACTTGCAAATATCCTCACAAATACATTTGAGTGTATTTATATTTTTAATGGGAAATACACTGTGCTGACAATCAGCATTTTTTTTGTATGATTTTAATTCTGAAATAAAATACAGAATGAAAATCATGCAAAACATAAAATACCTACTTAATGCAAGTGTCAGTCTCAGTATTATTCTTGTTCTTATGTTTGGGGATTGTATATAGTCAAGATGTTTTGGAACATCTTTTTGTTAATGTATTGGCAATAAGTAAAAACAACAAAAACTAAAAACATTAATGAAATTAGATAGTTTTTTTTGTCTTTACTTGGGAACAGTTGACATTCTCTTTTGCTTATTAACTCGCTTGGAAAGAATATTTTTCTATCGCAGTTGGTAAATTGGACACGAGGAATCAGTGAAGCCTGATGATGGGTCGGCTTCTTGAAGAAATGTTGCATTTTGAATATTTGAACCTTTATCTTAATTGTGTGCCAAGGATAAAAGGATAGCAAGAGGTTGAGGTAACCCTTGGGAATGTCGAACTTAAAGAATTTGCCTCCATATCCAGGGCTTATAATAACAGCATACTTAATCAGGGAAAGCCACATGACTTAGTTTTAAGGAGGAATATTGTAGCGTTTCACCGTTGCCTGCTCAGCTCTCTCCATTGTTCCTCCTTCTCTTCCCTCCTGCAGCCTCGCCTCCTCCGCCTGTCTCTCCATCTCCGCTTGTCCTCAGCTGGCCTCCCTCAACGGCTCCCGAGATTGTTTTCATAGCAGTGATAAATTAGGCTGAAGTGATTAGCGTGGTGTGAAACATGATTACATACTGTAGCTCTGCTGATTTGTCGAACAGATGCCCTCCACCAGCCGCACTTCGGCGGGTTACGATGTTGGACTCGGTCTGGTCCACAGCTGAAGACCCCAGCAGATCTACGCAGGTTAATTGCCTCGATTGAGGATAAAGCTCTGGCTTACCTTTCGGGAACACAACTTAAGTTTTGCTTATCGTTCTTCTCGCTGCTAACGGCCGTGCATGGCGTTCACGCCTACTTGTACGGACACGCTGGATAAGCCTGTTTGTAGTCTGGTACTCACTTCGACTAAAGGCAAGAGCAAAAAGTAGTTGGGGCTGAGACGCAGGCGTGACGTGGGACATTGAGTCATGATGCTGTCAGTTGACTTCACGAATAGACGGAGAGGGTAAAATTAGAATCTAAGAACACAACATTTTGCCAGTCTCTAGGATTAATGATTTGGCAGGCTAACTTCAATCAACAGCCGTGAAAATGTGAGACAAAGTGCTGGTTTTTTTTTCTTTTTTAAAGGAGTCACATCAACAGTGGCAGAATAACGCGGGCGGAATACCAACTAGGGAAATGTCTGACCTCCTGTTGTCTCACCCCTTCCTCCCGTGTTGCCGTGATTACGCCAATCACTGTCATTAGCATTCCCCGCTATTAATGTGATTTCTCATGCTTTGTTGCATGCATGCTAATGACTTACACCCAGCTCCTTCTCTTGTTCCAGCTGCCGAAGCCATCCACATCTCCCTCTCGAAAACACTTAGCCGAATTACCGCGGCTCCTCGAGCCGCACTGTATTAATAAGCGGCATGCAGCCCCACAAATCCACCCCTGATTAAGACAATAACCTGGCCCTGCGTTCATCTACTGCCTGAATCAGCCCTTATCAGTTTTTAGCCCCGTGTGATTCTCATCTCTCCTCCGTCTCCCGCTCTATCCTTAGCTCATCTCGTTTGCCCCATTTCAAGGAGGAGCGGGGATTACCATACACCACTCTACCCACTGATCCCTCCACCTTTTTAACTTTGTTGCCTCTCATCACGTGGGCTCTCTCCTTATCTGTTTATCCCACTCTCACTAATCTTGTTTTTTTTCTCTTCCCTACTCTTTTACTCTCCCTCACTCCCTGCATTAACGTCTTTTCGTTGCCTTCATGTGACTCACAGCGTCTCCTGTTTTCATGTGTTCTCGGGCTTTGCTTAAGGTTGCTCTTCAATTGCACATTAACCATGTTCCTCACACAACAGACTGAGTGCTTTGGAGATGCATTTTGTTTTTGTGACTTGTGTAGCATAAAGCCTTAAGGTCTCTGGGGACATTTTGGAGCACAAACAGGATTTGTAATATTTATCTGAAGTAGAGGGACATGTAATAGTATTGTGAGGAGATTATTACTGTTATGTATTTGTTAAACAGAGCGAGTAGCCTGCTTGGCTGTGACTTAAACCTTTTTGCACATGTTGTGCACAAGGCACGCCAGCGGTGAAGCGCCTGCTATGTTCGGAGCGAAGCATTCACACAGATCCTGGAATCCTCATTCAGACTAATTTGCTGGCACAAATTAGTTAAGATTTGTAAAATGTATTCTTCTTGCGTCGTAGAAGCATAACCTCTCTCTGACAAGTGTTGAGAAACCAGACCTTTTAATTTGATTCAAATCAACGTTGAGAAATGATTGCTTGAAGTAGAAAATCTCCGGTGACACATTGGACAGCATTCTGTGTCCTCCTTTAACCGCACAAAGGAAGGGACCTTGTTGTGTCTCTTCCTATGTTCTATTTCTTTGGATAAACTACATCTACAGGCACTTCAGTCTCCTTACGATGGGAGTTTGTTAGGAGTCTCACTTGAGTTTCTCCTCTCACACAGCATGTTGGTGGACATAGGGAGGAGACCGGCTCTCGTTGGAGAACCGTCCTTCTAGGAAAGAGAAACACCAGAGTCCTTGCTTACAACATGCAGATTTGATCTTCATTCTGCATCATTCCCACAGAGTGGTACGGAATGGGTTGGTGCAGTTTGGTACTCTATTTGATCTGTTTCCACTATAAAGGAAGCCCATACAACCGACCCGTACCACACCATTCCATGGTCCAATCCAGTTGGGAGTCCATTGGACTGTGGTATGGTACCGTTGGGGTGGAGCCACTGGCATCCCACAACACAGTTCAATAGTTGGGGGTTGGAAAAACGTCACTGCTTGTGATAAGCAGGTGATACAACTGGCTGTGGAAATTCTCTCCTAAATACGCTTCTCCAGAGATCCTCAAATCGCCGTCCTGCCACTTTCAGATGTGTCCCTGGTTGAACACGCCTCAATCAAATGGCTGAGTTACGTTCTCCAGTCTTGCTAATGTCCTGATTATTTGACCCAGGTGTGTTGAAGCAGAGTCACATCTAAAACCTGCAGGACACAGATCCTCAAGGATTCCTGCTCCAAACCATAAGACAGCTTACCGGCCCGCACCGCCTTTTGCCCAATGCTGAACCGCTCAGTGGAAACAAAGCAAGAGACCCGACTTCATTTATTCATCCCAGACTTCGAGACAAGACATCAGACTCTAGCAATAGCCGAGGAGGGCCCCCTGCATGTACATCCATAAAAACAGCAGTTCAAATAGTGACTGTAGACACTCCCTGTTTCCCCAGAGCTAAAGAGTTACAGGCCTATTTAACTCGAGAGAAATCGCTGTGGTCATGATGGTATTACTCCAGATGCCAAAACTAACGTTGACATTTACATGTAGACATAGAGATATCCAGATGAAATCCACATCAGAGTACATCAGCAGTTAAATTTTATTATATAGGCTACAATAAGAATTGAGTTGCTGAGTGTGCACATTTGCAACATCAACATGTGTGCTCACCTAACCTGCTGGCTGGGGGCAGTGGGAGACAATTGGGCCTCCGTGTCATGTTATATTTATGCCCCGTGAAAACAGAAAGCTAATGATAACTAATTAGATTACAATTATTTAAAAGAGGTTGTTAGCGGTACCAATAACTGTGCCACAAGTGATTGTTGAATTAATTAGCTGAAATCAAAGGTTGAGTTTTTTTCCTGCAATTTTCAGTGCGAGACTATGCTACCGCAATAAAAGATGAATTAGGCTTGAGGCTTTTTTTCTTTCACACTGTTAACTAGATGTTGTGAACCATTCAGGACCAATCATTGGCGACTCTTACATTTTTCAGCGGCTCGAACATTTTTCCGAGGTCAAGAAGGTCCACTTTTATTTTCTTTTATTGTTCTAATTGCGCTGCGGACATGCCTGCCAAACATCAGTGTGTGCTGACATTATCATTGAGTGCTCTCGCAGGGGCACTCGTATTTCTGTGGCGTCTGAGTCTCGCCAGGAAAAAAAAAAGCAAAAAAACAAAAGCTCACGGTTCAGCTCGGCACTCTCGGTGTAAATGTCAAAACTGCGAAGCAGGTGTTATTTTCTGCTCTCGGCGTTTCCGGCCTGAACCGCTGCTTTTTGTTTTCGCGAACCTGAAGGCTCACTCCGAGCAAGGTAGCATTCATCATGATTATGCCTCCGTGATAATGAGACGTGGCGGAATTAATATTCATTTGTTCCTCGCCTTCCGTGGGGACTCTGAAATGTAAATAGGTGCACTCTGCTGTGACACGCTGGCTAATGTACAATATGTAAGTTTAATGAAATTAAAAGAGAAAGTGTTTAGAGCTGCTTTGGCCATTTGGCTCAGCTACATTCATCTCTGCTGTTGTATTATCTGTCGCCCTTTTGCCTGTTTTCCCATCAAACTTTGAAAAGAGCTACAGAGCAGAGTTTCATAACACATTCTGGAGCAGAGAGGCTCTTCAGGGTCAAAGCAAAAATGCATCCAATTTTGGATCCAGATCCTTTTCTTTTAAACTGCTAGGAAGGTTGTTCACCTTGACAGAGGGCTGACCTCTGCCAGCTATTGAACCCGGCAGACGTTTAACTCCTGCAGTGCTGTAGAGTCAACCCAACAGTAGGCACATTCATAAAACAAGCATTTTATTTAAAGACGTCTCGATACTCGTCGTCGGCTTAGGCATATTCTAGTACTTCACTAAAATTAGTACCATGAATATGTAGGAATACGTAGCAGCTTTAAAGTGTGGTCTGTTTTCATTCAATGCCAGCATAGTGATGCTATAATATTTACTCACTGTTTTGATATGACTTGTTAATAACCTGTTACATTTCTTTTAACAAAACGTTTAATGACTAGTGTTTCGGCTGCTCCTGTTTCAGCTTAGGATATCTGGACGCAGAGCAGGTCACCTGACACAGGCAGGAAGCTGGAACAGCCAATAGCTTTGTAAACGATGAAAAACATTTTAAATGCCAGCTAAACCAAAGGTTTATTAGACCAACAAAAAGTGTGCAAATGTGAGCCAAGCCTACAAAACTTAGTCTTGGTTTGTCTGCAACAGTAGTTTGTCTAGATTCTCATCTCTCTTCACTGCTCTGTCTGGGCTTCCTCTCATTAACTTGGATTTCTCTGGTAGATTTTTCACCGGGCCAATCTGCAAGCAGCAGGAGAAGTTGTGCACAATGATGGTGATTTTCTCCGCTACAATCTTACAGATAATCTGTAAAAAAAACAAAAAAACAAACTATATTCTCTACCTCCTGCCAGTGCTACTGTTGCAATCTGCAGAACTGTAATACTCCTGGTCAACCAATCAGAACCAGGAGCAGGGTCTGTCAATCATGCTTGTGTACGTGTTTCTCAATGTGCTAATGGCGGAGAAATAACTTGCAGTTATAGGGAAACAGTTTATCCGTCATCATCGTTGGCCGTGCTCACTAGCCTGAGTATGGGGGACAGTGTGAGCAGCGTATACACAGGCTTGATCGACAGCGCTAAGTTCCTCCTTCTGGCTATAATTTATTGTTTCTGATGTAGCTGGAGAAATGCACCACTACAACATGTAGCTGGAGAAATGCTAGCATTGGGAGCAGAGGAGTTAGTTGTTTTTGTTTTTTTTGCAGTACTACTCTGTCACAACACGGTGATAGTTTTAGGAAATATGTAAAATTCATTTTTTTATTATTAAAGTTGCGTACTGCAGCTTTAAGTAGGAAACAAGCGGGAGTGCATGGCTTGCTGGGGGATGACATACAACCAACTACAACAACTAATATCTGAAGTCAAGATTACTCAGGAATCCTGATAGCAACCATTTAAAAAAGCCTTGATAGGAACCTGGAGTCAATACTTAGGATCTTATTAGTATTACTTATTATCGACATTATGCGTCTTAATTAAATGGGGGAATCAAAACCTAATTTTAATGTTGTAACTTGAAGTGGAGCAAAAGCAACACGGGTATTTAGATTTTTTAAAATGCCACCTAATTACATACCTTGGTGTTTTGTTCCATATATTACATCTGTTGCCGCGCTTCTCCCAGGCTCAGCCGCTGCTTTCAACTAAAACGTTCCACTGGGGATTTGAAGTTGAAAATAACATCAGGTGTGTTTTTGATGAAATGAATGTTTTTTTTCTTTTTTTTTCCTCGCTCATGGTGCTTTGAGTCATACAACTTTTGCATGGTGGAGAATGAGAGAAGCATATGCATTTCAGACTGTAACACGGGTTCACAGCATTCCACTTTCAGGTAAAAAGAGAAAGAAGTGGTGGTGTGTGTGTGTGTGTGTGGGGAAAGAGGAAATAAATAAAGCTGGATCTCTGAAATGATTTGCTGAAGGGGGCTGTTTCTATTGCTGGCCTTTAACCTTTCAGTTTATTAATTCCTCTCTGCGGCGCTGTACTCCACATGGTTATGTGTGTTTTGATGGTTGTGATCAGTGCTTCCTGCGCTCTAAAGAGTTGCAGGGCAGTCTGGGTGCAATCCGGAGCACCTGGCAAAACCCATCACACTGCAGAAAGAAAAGCTGTCCTGGTGAAATGCAGCGGCCTAGATAAATAAGGCCGCACTTTTCTGCTGAGCAGGACGGAGCGTTTCACATGACTCCATTCATAACTCCATAGGCTGCTTTCCATTCATTTTGTACATGTGGGTACAGAAATGTGTCTGGCAGAATGTGTGAAAGGTCTTGAACATGAATGTACATTTTAGTAAATCAGCAGATTTTGGGAGGAAGAAATAATTATATTAGATGTGAGAACATCTAATATAATTAGGAGGGGGGGCATTCCATGTTAGGAAATAATTATTTTCAAGAAAATCCCTGTTGGCACATTTTTCATTTTTTTTTTTAGTTTTAATCATTTTAGAAGGAAATTAATTGACACATTTATGTTTTATTTTTTGTATTTTTAAGTTATTTTTCCAAGTAGACCAGAGTTTCTGGGAATTTTAAATTACAAACCCATAACTTTCTTTAATGCCGGAGGTGTAAACGCACACAGAGCCCATTTCCTTCAGCCGCTACCGGACCAACAGTTTATCTTCCACCATGCATAGTGAGCAGGATGGAAAGGTAGAATCTCACTGTCGGAGGAAAAACGAGTGACATTTTCTGTAACAACTAGTAGATATTTCTGTATTTTTCAGGTGTCGCTTCAGGTCACGCTAACCTCAGACATGACTGAGTGACCTCGGAAGTCATAGAAAACTCTTCAGTCTTAAGTTCTTGTAATGGTAATTATAAATCAAGATTGGAAAGTACTTTAGTGTTAAAGGGTTGATAGGTAAACATATCCACAGCAGAGCTACCAAAAGTCGCACCATTGATCGTTTTCTTGAAAGCATTTCTTCTGTAATATAGGAATGTACTCAAAGGTGTTTGTTATGAGGGATTTCAACCATTTTTAAAAAATAGAGATGCACCGACCCGATATTAGAAAAAAAATGTAGATCGGGTATCAGTGACGACGTGCTTGATCCATAAGGACGGATCTATTCACTCTCATTCTATGCTTTATGCTCTGAGCGACGTCATGCTTTATTATTCGATTTCCATTGTGTTTAAAATGCCTAACTGCACTTTCTGAACCTCTTGAAAGGAGGTTTGTTGCAATTTATTTCTACAAGTTAGTCAACCTATTGCTTTTGTCAGTTTTCTGTTTCTTTATTATTTATTTTGCATTGACTCTTCTACTCCTAAATTGCACTGAACAAATTAAAGTTGCATTGTTTGTACATGTTTGACCAAGCTTGTCAGGCTATTGGTGTACCGGTGGAGAGTTATCAAATAAACTTGTAATTCGGTTCATTTATGTCTGTGTTCAAAAAGACTTTAAGTCAACTCGGGGTGTTTTTCTGCATCGAATCGCTATCAGCTGATGCTGAATCTCAGATAACGGGGTCGGAAGTGGGGAAAAAAATGGATCAGTGCGTCCCTATTTTACAGCTTTCACAGATTTTGTCCACAGTCACTACGTCCAACTGTCTTCTGGTGCTTGTTTCCTTCTGATAGCGTTCTCACCTGTGCGATAATTAGCATTGACATCACCCTCTCTCTCTCCTGCGAGCGAGGAGCCGGGAGCGGGTGAGGACGGTGCTCAGGGTTAACCGACACGGCCCAATGCAGACGTCCCGAGAGCCTTTCCGAAGGGAGAGCGAGGGGAAAAAACACGTCCGAGGCAGTAAGGTGGAAATGGAAGGATGAAGGTGATGGAGGGCTGAGCAGATATGACCTCTGCAGCTCTGCTGATGACATGAAGCAGAAGACGAGGTGGGGCGAGAGGGTGGGGGGCGAGCAGAGAGGGAGAGACAAACTGAGCAAGGAGGATTAGGAAAGCAGCTGGTGAAGATGATCCACCCGAGAGGCGGGAGGGAGGGCAAGGAAGAGCGACGAGGAGAAGGAGGACGCTAGAAGAAAGTGGAAGAAGGGGAGGTGCGAGAGATTGATGAGAGAGAGTGAGAAACTAATTCTCACTTCACTCTGGGATGGGAGATTAGGGAAGATTAGAGAGATAGAGTGAGGCAGCGATGGAGTTTGGGTGATAACTTCTACCACGTGTCACAGACGGATCTCTGAATGGCTAATACTCAAGGAGAGACAATGAAATGGTGACTGAGAGGGTGAGATTGTGAAGCAGATTGTGGGGAGGGCAAAAAAAATGACTTAAAGAGTGAATGATAAGGAGGGAGCAGAAAAAGTCTGAGATGGAGAGTGATAGGCGAACGAGAAGATAAGAAGGTACGTGTGCAAATCAGGCTCCAGGAGCATCGAAATGTCCCGTAAAGCGGAGGCCGTTTTTGCCCGAGTGCAGTAATCCTTGCCATGGGAGCGTAGATGCAAAAAATCCAGGTCATCTTTCTACTTTTTCCAGCTCTCGCTTTCCCCGAGACTCCCCACTGGGATTCACTCTCTAAAGCCGCGCAAGTCTTTGTGACGGTATCTTTTACATTATATTCTTTTTCACTTTGCAAAAGAAAGGGGGGAGAGAAAAAAAGCGGGGGAAACCTATTTTCTATTCCCCGACACCGTCAACTACTTATTCTCCCCTTAGAGTGTCCTGAAAATATTTTAGCAGACACAGCTCTGGGGCCTTTTTGTTGCATTTTCAGGCTGAAGGGGGTGACGAAACTAATGCAAAAAAAAAAAAGAAGGTGCGAACAACCATGCGAGCGCGCATTATGCCGGTGTGTGCCGTCGCCGAGCAGCTATATTACGCTTTGTTTGACAAATGTACGTGTCTGCATGCCGGAGCACGCGCCTGCTGCCACAGAAGTTTCTGCCGAAATGGAGAGGAAAGAGAAAAAGAAAAAACTGTGGGGAAAACGAGAGGGGAGAGTGCTGCAGTGGCAGACTCAATCTGTCATGCAGGATTACAGTGTAAGCTTCTCCACGGCCATAGATGTGAGTTTTATGAGAGAGACACAGGCTTTTCTGAGGGCAGGGGCCCTTGCAATCCCGGATCCACATTAGAGACAAAAGCAAAGGGCGGAGGAGGTGGGAGGCGGATCCTTCCAGTGAGATCTTCATCGCGACACAGTGGCTATTGATACTCCTTCAACACTTTTCTACATTCTATCGCATTATCGCTGCAGTTTTTGGTTGTTCTTTTTAATGCAGCAAACCTACAAAGTGGAGGGAAAGCGAGACTGTTGGCAGACAATAATTTTTTAAACAAATTAGCAGTGATGGGCAGTAATGGGTTGCCGTAATTTGATTACTATTTTTTCAATTAACGAGTAAAATAATGGATTACATTTGTTAAAAAAAAAATAAATAAAAAAAACGCCGTTATGTTACTGTTACTTTCTCTGTTGCTAAGCCGTGATTTTGTTTGCGAGCGTCCGTCGTCATGGTAACAGGCAGGTGAGGAGAGCTGCGTCTAATGCTGCTGATAAATGTAACTGTTGCTACATTCAGGAGAGACTGATTTAAATTGCATCATCTTATCGCTGACTTTTACGTTTATTTTAATGGAGTCGTGCAAACACAAAAATAATTTTTTTTGTGTGTTGGAGTAGGAAGAAATACGGTTTTAACAGAAGAGGGACTTAATTTTCTTAAAGTATATAGCGGAAAGTGGAGACAAAAATCCTTCAAAATCTTCAGACTGTCGAATTTCATTAAACTTTTGGTGACGCAATGTGGATGAAGAGTGAAACGAAAGTTTTAAAAAGATCCACTTTCTTTTGATTACATTTAATATGATGGAATATGCAGAAAGAATAGAATTAGGCTGTAAAGTATATTATTGCTTTATGCCATATTCACATTGTGTGTCTTTTTTTTTTAAAGTAAAGTAATTAAGGTAACTGATTACTTTTGGAAATACATAATAAGTAAAATAACTATTACTTTCTAGGGGAAGTAATTTGTTACTAATTACTGTTTCCAAGTAACTTGACCAACAGTGTAAAGGACAAAAGGACAATCCACCTAATTTAAATGCAGTGTAAATACTTAACTTTAGGGGTCACTTATTCATTAAATATATCAGTGTAAATCCGGTTTAGATCAAAGCATATTCATGTGTAAGAACGGCCCAGTCAAAGTCCAGACATAAATCCAATGGATTCTCTGGGGCAAGTCTAGAAAATAAAAGTGGGTTTTCACAGACGCTCTCCGTCTCAGTTTGTATTATTTTGCAAGAAAAAGAGGAATATTTTGCTGGTAGAGCCGGTAGAGAATAGCAAACCATAAAACTTAAGTATTATTTTTACCTTCCCACTTCACAGTTGTGTTCTACTTTGATTTGATCTATCACAGTAAATCCCAACAAAGTATACTAAAGCTTGGAGCGGTAACGCTACAAACCGTAAAAGAGAAAAGTTCAAACTTGGGCAAGCCGCTGTGCTGCTGCCCTCAGTTACTATAGGATGGGGTAAAGGAGCAATTTGGGTTCCCAGTAGGCCTGTGGCTTCATATTCTGGTGAAAAGAACCTCAAAACATGATTTTCTTTTGATTCCAGGAGTGACGGTGGAGTGCCCGTGTCCGCGTTTTGTCTTTTTTACCCCCTCTGAATGTGAACCCCCAGCGCTGCGGTGGAGGTCGAACATCCAAAACGGCATAAATCTTGAAGATGTTCCACACAAAGCAAGTCAAAAGGAGAGGAAAGAAAATTCCACAAAATCACCCTGAAAACAATTTGATAAACGTTTGATTTCTCGCTGCACAGGGCAAACAGAGCTTTGGAAATTGTTCCTCAGCCTTCAGGTGTTTTCTTCGAACAAAACAAAAACAAAACCATCACTGACATTGCCGGTAGGCTGCAAAGAAATTGCAACACGCTGACCTGCGTGCTGCTCGACAGATGTTGCCACATGAACTCATGATCATCCTCGCTGAAAAGAAGATCTGTGTCGCACCGCTGCTGCGTTGCTGCATGATGCGCAAACATGCACGAGGCGCTCAGGTTTAATTTCCACATCCTTCATCGTATCACGAGCCGAGGTGGCCGCGCCCTGCAACCTGCCAGAGACGGCGACTTAAACGCGGCGCAATCTGCTCCGTCTCCCCGAGCCGCGGGAAAACAAACAGACCGGCAGACTGACCCAAATACACAGGGACAAAGTTTGAGAGTCAGGCAACGTCCTTATTAGAATAACAACAATAAACCTCCTGTAATGGCGCAGGAGAGGAGCATGGTAGCGTGAAAGTCACAAAAAGAAAGGAAGGAGCTACATATACATATCCATACACACACACACACACATATATATATCCTAATAATGTTCGGGGACTATGGAGCGAGACAGCATGAGTTTCCTGTCGGGTTCAGCCAGCAAGGCAGAGCAAAGGTGTGAATTACAAAGAAGCAGGACAACATCCCCAGGACAGATGATCCAGATAAAACGCTGCATAAAAAGCAGCCTTACCATTTATGCAGGTTGGGCAGCGTGTTAGAATAGAATAGAATTCAACTTTATTGTCATTGCATTGTCACAAGTACAAAGCAACGAAATGTAGTTTCACAGTTGTGTAGCTGTTGTTGAAGTGAAATATAGTTCTGATTCTTTCACTTCTGTCATTTTTTACAACTTCCTGTGCGGGTAGGGCAGGTTTATGTCTTGTAACGTCTCTCTGTCACAGCTGATAAAGGTTCCAGCCTTACATGTGTGACTTACATGGTTGTTCTTTATGTCTTTCTTTTTTTTATGACACGGTTTCAGTGCCCTTTTCTAATCTCAAAGTGTGTTTACCAGGGTTGGATTTCAGGTTTGTTTTGCCAAAATTTTGTGTGTCAACCATGGAGGAAACACAATGTCCTGCACTAAAAGATGTGGGCTTCGTCCTGCCCATTGCATTTATACAAGCTTGATAATAATCTTTAATTATTTGACTCTTCTGAATCCTGACCTTGCGCAAAACTAGGGCTGAAACAATTAATCGGATTATTGGTGATGAATCGATTGATTAAAATAATTGTCAACCCATTTAGAAATCAATTAATCGTTCCCTGGGGTGTACAAACTCAAAACAAGGCAGTTTGCTAAAAGAAAAGCGCACTCAGAGCAGCAGTTAAGCCATAACTGTACAAAAAAGATTTTGCATTTAAGATGAAAAATACTTTGTAAATATTTTCTACTCAGAAATCCTTAAGCGGCATTGGCTATCGACACCTGGTTGAAATTCTGTTCCAAGAAAACAATTAAGAGATTGGCCTTCTCTGGATTGATAAGTTGAGCAGAAAGAGCTGAGCTTTTCACGTTTAAAAGTATTTTGCTCAGCTGCAGATGGATCCTTTGCTACAAATAATCAAGCCTGCACTAAAAGGAATGCTTTGCTGGTAATAAAATGTTGGAAACTGAATTATTTGCTGTACATTTTAATGTATTTTAATTATTATATGAAATGCTTAAGTAGTTAAATAAAAAAAATTGTAGAATATTCCCATTTTTGATACAATTGAGAGCTTAATTGCCAGAATAATCGATTGCAAAAATAATTGTAACTATTGAACTTATCGGCTTAAAGCATCTTTACACCTGCAGATGTGGACACAAGCATACTTAAGATGTTTATTAACAGAAATAAATTGATTGTAGTCAACAACAAAAAAAACCCAATAAATATGAAATCCCAGTGGAGCGACTCTTTTTGTGAACCCGTTAGCTGTATCATAAAACCCCCAGCAAATAAGTGCTCAGCCTTGTAGGAATTAAATTTTTTTATTTTTATATCATGCGGTTCTTTGGTTTCAAATTGACATCCACACCTTAAAACCTTGAGTCGCACTCATTGCTTAGTTCCTATAAAACACGTCCAGTAATTAGGCGCATGATTCTGTGAATCTGGACTCGCGTGGAAGATGCAGTCAGAGAAGAAAACCCCAGTGCACAGTGCCGGCGCACTAATCCTGCAAGAACCTAATTAACAGTCCACCTGCTGCATCTGTCCTGGCGTCACTGTGACCTCGTCTCGGTGGGAGATGACAGAAAAATAAGATATCAAAAAAAAAAAAAAATGAGAGAGAGAGAGAGAGAGAGAGAATCGGGCGGGGTAGAGCGGGATATCGACTTCCTTCAGCCGCTCTCTTTATTGGCCGGTGGCCTTGATGATGCTTTTGAAATGTGCCATCTCCTCCCTGCCGTGAAGCATTATCACAGGCAACCTTGGACACGGTGTGTTTATTCATCTCCGAAACGACGCTCGTCCAGCCCGGGCGACTCTTGAAAGGATCGCCCTTGAAAGGTAAACAGCAGAGCGACGGCAGAGCTGAGTTATATCCCAGCCGAGTGCCACGCAGCGGTAAAGCCCCGCCCCCTTTCCTTCTCATAAAGAGTTACTCACTCAGGCTGACCTGAGTGACCTGGGGAGATTTGTGGCTCATGTGGGAGAACTCTTGAGTTCTGCTGTCTTATAAAGTTTCTCCTTCAGCATGTAAGAGATATTCTGCCTTTTTTTGTTTTTATTCACACACACACACACACACACACACACACACTCCTACACGCGCACAGACGAGGTCCATCTGCTATTCTGGAGGACTTGTGCTGAAATGTCAGTCAGCGTGTTGAGAGGATCAGATAGGTTTTTTGATGTTGCACACGCGGCCAGGCGGAAGAGGAAGAGAGACAGTCTTGATGGGCATCAGGTGTAATTCCTGTAACGGCTCTGGCAGCTGATGACTCACGATTCCGGCTGAGCACCAACCTTGAGAGAGCGGCTGGCTCCGAGCGGACGGGCCCGCCTGATGTATAAACATCCCCTGACCTTTGTGCATGAAGATCATTGGAGCTGATCAGCTCCGTCGGCTTCTCAGCGGCGCGAGGGCCCGAAGGTGGAGAGATGTCAGATGTTGTTAAAGTTCAGTCGCACAATGATAATCCTCCGCCGCCGTGCGATCAAGACGCAACCGGGATCGCTCAACCTGAAGGAGGCGGCGGGTGCAAATTCATATTCGATGCGGTGTGAATATCTGCCTTTTTTCTTCTTTTTTGTCTTATGCAAAATTAATAGCTTCCAAAAGGATTGAACTGGGAGCAAATGTCCGGGATCTCCAGTGGGTTGGCGCTGCCACTGCTGGTTGGTTTTCACCTCTTCCCGGCACTTTACCTTTCGAGCAGACAGATCGGAGTGAGGACCACTTGAACCCGAGCCAGATCAGTAAAATACGGGCCACGACAACTGTTGTCCATGTTGTGATCTACTGGCTCGTCTCCTGGCTCTGCTATTCCCTGGACCGCCTGCTGTCGAGATTTATTTGATCTTTGCGGCATCTCTCACTGTTTATATCCCGTGGTGGAAACAGAAGCAGCAGCCAGTAGAGCTTCCTTCTATGTGTTTTCTTTCAGACTGTTTCTGTTTCTGACTGAGAAGGTTTTGTTCTGCTCTCAGTGAGTTTCACAAAGGAAGATGCCGCACTGCACCCAGCCTTGATTTTTCTGGGAAAATAATCATTGGGCTTCTTTATAAATAAACGCGTAATACAAAGCAAGAATGGCTTCAAGCATTGGCTGTCGAACTCCAGTCCTCAAGCGCTGGCATATCCTGCAACTTTCACACACCTGAATCACATAATTGGGTCATTAGGAGGAGTCCTGCAGAAACTTGAGTACATCAGGAGTAATTCAATCATTTGATTCAGTCAAATGTTGCAGGACACTGACTCAAAGACTGGAGTTTTACTACCTTGAAAAGATCTGGCATGTGCATGAACTGCGATGATGATTCTCAGAAGTTAAGGCTTTAGCTTCAGCCTTTATGTCAAACTAATTTGGATTTATGCTTAATAAAGACACCAAGAGTGAATCTACGGTAGGTAAGATACAAACTGCTTACAAGCTTTTAACAGAAACCTAAAAAATATCTGAACTATCCCTTTAAAGGACCATGTTTACTATTAAAGTATTGTTCAAATCATTTAAGTGTTTCGGTTGTGAGGTCAGTCTTGGATACAGCCGACTAAAACCTGTTGAAGATCTGTGGCTATTTAGATTTGCGAGTAGTTTTCTGCTAAATAACTAAAACTTTATTCTTTGGTCAGATTTATTTATTTATTTTCTCATCAGAGCCGAAGCTGGATCTGACCTCGACACTTCCCAATCTTTCTAGCTTATTCCCTTCCCGCCACAGAGGGGAAATTTTTTTCTTTCGTTTGTTGTTTGGCACCAATTTGCATCTTTAAAAGTGTTTTTTTTTTTCTTTTTTCTTTTTTTGTGATCTCAGAGAAAAGTGTTTTCACAGACCGTTCCCAGCTTTTTAGCAACAGTGCTTTTCCTCTTTGTGAAGAAAGCAATACAATGCTGAGTGTGATGGAGTCAGAGATCATGAAAAACACCTCAGTAGATGCGAAACTCGACTGAGTTGTCAGGTTCAAACATTTTTTTGTGCTGCAAGATGCATCAGTATCTGGTTCGTCGGAAAGTGGGGTAGGAAGGCTGGAAATATATATATTTATAGGAGGTGGGGGGGATATTTATAAGTTTCATTTCATTCTTTTATCTGTAAAAAAAACCCACTTTTCCATATCTAAATTAGTTAAATATGATATTTTTCAATATAAATTTGCATCTGTAATGGCTCAGAAAATGATTCATTTAAAACTGTTTGTTTCTTAGTCAAACCTTAAATATATGTTTATGCAGTCGTTGGCGATTTCCAGAATGAAAGCATAACGCATCTCTCAGCAGCTCTGAGCTCAAATCAATGAAAACGTTCCTGTTGTGCCGTTGCTGTTGTCCAGAGTAATTTTAATAATATGGCAGAGAAAATGTTGGTGACAAAGGAGCATATCTGAGCCGTATGCAGCTCAGAGCAACGCAGCGAGAAACAAATGCTGCTGTTTGGAGAACATGAACATTCACGAGACAGAAACTATGACTTTGTGCAGTAAGCATGTTAATTTGGAGACCAATTCTGAATTCAGCAGCTGATTATTATAGCTTTACTAACAGTTTTGTCTCTGTAATAATGAGAACCAATTGATGGATTTCTGTGTCAAATCAATAAGATCTGACTTTTGTTTTAAAGTTTCGGGTTCATTTTGTATTTTATGTGTGGATTACGACTGTAAAGTAAATCCAACAAAGCAACCAGAATCCGCATTGCCCGTCACTTTCCGTCTCCGCCTTGTAATTTTACACACGTAACCCTACAGCAAGACGTCTCAGTAGGGTTAATAAACTCTAAAATGATTTCCTTTGCAAAGGATAATAAAAATTTTATGTTTATTTGTCACTAGCTGAGGAGCCATTTGTACGACGGCGTCACACCTGACCTGTGCAGGAGCAAATATTGTTTCTTCAAGAAAACAAAAGAAAAAAATGAGGTCCAGATGTTTAAAGAAAGGGGGGAAACGTGGCATTCACATAGAATAGAGCCGTTCAGTTTTGACAACTTGTGACATTGCCTGTACATTGCCTCAGTTATTTTTGCACTTCCTGTCATATTCCCATTCCCTGCATGTCACCGGCTGCTGTCCCTTTTTACTCTTGCTGCTCTATATTCTCCTGAATGCGGCGGGAGAAACGAGACTGCTGATTATCTTTAATGGGGAGCAAAGCTGGACTAAAAATGGATCTATAGTCTCTATGACTGGTATCCTTACCTTTAATACTTGTATCTAAGTCGCCCAGTGAACCGTTCTGACTGCTGGACAGAGCTGTAGGAACTTTTCCGATAGCATCTGACACAGAGAACACCTAAATCATTAAACTTAGGTGTTTCAGTCATTTCCATAGCCACAGGTGTAAAACGTCAATGGCTAGATGGGAAGGCTGTAAGTACAAACTTGTGGTAAATTCCTTAGCTATTAAATATTCCACTGTGCGCCGTTGTTTTGTGGTGTTATGACAATTTGGAAGGGATTTGGGAAATGGCATTAGCTAGGCCTCATAAGATTAAATATAGATTGATTAATTCTCTGGCGTCAACAGCAGCAGAGCTCCTAATTTCATGTGCTCGCTTGATTAGCTTGATAACAATGGATCGGGTTGTCACGGCTGAGCAGCTGCATCCAAAGCTTGCATCACAGAGTGGAAATATGTCCTGTGGAAGAACTGGAATCATTTCTCAACCTGGGTTTGATATTTGTTGGGAGAATTGAACTTGTTTGAATGCATTGCATCAAATATAAGGTTTGGTGCTGGGTGGATTAATGATGTTGATCCTTTTTTTTTTCAGCAGCTGTGTGTTTGTTCTAGTGAAAGGAAGCTGTTTGAAGATTTCAAAATGGCAACTTTTTTGGAAATCTTTGAAGATGTTGGTATTCTAATACAACAGCTCCACTGCACAAAGCAAGGTGCTTATAGACACAGATATGCAAGTTTAGCAATGAGGAGCTTGACTGGCCTGCAGATTCCCAACCTCAACCTCTGGTGACTATGAGCAAGGCAGCATTGTCCAACATTAGTGTCTGACCTCACAAATGTGCTTCTCAAAAAATAGTAATAAATTCTCATAAGCACACTCCTAAAATTATGTCGAGACAATTGTAAGTAAAACTTTGAAGATAAGAGTCAGAAAGTGCTTCAACAAACAAAATAAACACACAAAACAGAATTAATCAAAGGCAGATTTAAAAAGAGACGACATGTCCTTGAAAGGAAGCCACAGAGTCCGCTCATCTCACTGACATGCTAAGATTTTGCGTTCATCTTCTGTAGCGTTTAAATATTCATGATCGACAGTCAGCATGCAAGGAGGCGGGTTGGAGACATATTGGGAAACTTTTGTGGGCAATTCAGTAGAACGCGTCACATTTTAATTTTCAGACTAAAAACCAGCCAACAGTTTCTTCCATTCATTGTCCTGAAAGCATGGCACCCCTCAGTCAACAGGCTCTGCTATTTCATCTTAATTTAAGCTGTCTTATCATATTTTACTTCTAATCAAAGGAAAAAGTTACACTAACTTGCACATAAATACTAATCAACTTGTCAGATTTCTCCATCTTGTTAGCTTACTTTAGCAAAGTTAGTTTTCACATGTTAAAGCACAGAAGAGTCATAACTTGTACGATTGATGAGACATGTTTGTGCATCGAGTCAAGGTGGGAAAGAGAAGTTGAATCCTTAGCTTGATCATGTTTTCCATTCTAAATGCCCTATTTCTTTGTTAACAGAAGTGATATTGGGTGATATTCTCCAAGCCATGAATTTGTCTGTTTATTGTAACCCTCTGTTGTATCTGGAAGCCAGGCAAATCCAAAGCCCCTCCCTCCGTTGTCACACTGAGTATTTTTAGTCTTAATCTCACCAACAGGCAAGCGGCCACCTTTAAGTGGACTGAAACGTTGAGCCGTCGACATGCAAAACGTAAATTCATCCCGCTATCTTCATCTGTTCCCCCCCGCCTCTCCTCTTGTTTCCAACACCCAGTGGGGAGTCTTCCAGTGTCCACAGGCTGCTGTTGCTGCCTGGTTTACCAGGAGAGATTAGGACCTGCTGTCGATATTTCTGTGGGGCTGAGATGGTTGACAGAGGTTGGTTCCCCGGCGAAAAAAGGCGTTTTACATGTTTACAGATGAAAACCAGCCGCCGCCGCTGCCCTCCGCCTGACAATGACAGGTCCACGTTTTATCTACCACGGTTCAAGGCGGGAATGCAGCCGCTTCACAGAGCTCTGCACTTAAAACAACCCGGTCGGTCTTCATAGGACGACCAATTCCCCACCCCACAAAATCTTCCTGTGAGCCCCCCGCCGCCCCACCTCTGTAGCTGCCATCCTTCACTGATGCACATGCTAATACACCCAAGAAACATAGATGCTTCCCCTCAGTTTGTTCTTCTTTCCTGCCTCTCTTCTGGAGCTTGTCTTTGTTCTTCCATACATAATTCTTTTGGGATTGATGCTTTTTCTTTTCCACTGGTGTGAGGGAGGGCTGCCTTTTCTTTTTTTTCCCCCTTTCTTTGACTTTTCCTGCATCCAGAGAGTCGATCCCTCGAGATTTCTTTACGCCTCCTACCAAATCACATTTAAGTGGCTATTCTGTGTATGCTCTGGTTTTGGTGCCATTGACTTCATGAATGTGTATGTGTGTGTTTCTTTGGAAAATAGATGAATAAGCCTTTGTGATTCCAGTTATTTTTTATGGATGAATATGGAAATACATTTGGTTTCATGGTGAATATATTTTTCCATGAGGCATGAAGTCCATAGTCATATGTGTGTATCTTTGAGAACAGATGCACACAGGTATGTGTGTGATGGTGCGTTCAGTGTTTGCGTGATTAATGGATTGGCTATTTAAGGAGAGGCAGCTTAGACACAAAAGCAAAAAAGATGAATCGTGATTAAAATTTTCAGTCTCGTTAAGTTGCTGACAGCTCACAATCGATGGTGAGGATCTGCTTCCAATACTAACGAACCAAAGCCTCTGAGCTGATGAGTTTTAGGAGGCACGGCAGAAGTAAGGGGAAAATAATTAAGTTATTCATTGCCCCAATTTATCAATTCACTGAGACATACGATGCACCCTCTTTCAATTATAAGTTTTCACATATCAGGACATAATAAAGAGTCTTCTGGCTCCCGCCAGAGCCTAAAATTAAGCAAATAAAACCTCAGAAGAAGAACTACGTTATTTAATGAATTAAACATACTCATCGGCAACCCTGTGAAAAGCTCTTGAGGAAATTGGAAGAAACTTTGGCGTTTATTACTCCAGAGTGGGAAAGATTATTTACAAGTTGAGTGCAGTCAACACGGTTTCCAGTTTTCCTATAAATGAGCAGTGCAGTGAGATTCAGCAAGACCACACTGTGCAGTACTTAAGAAATTACAGTAAACACAGTGAGAAATTAGGGTTGGTTGAGAGGAGGAGGCTCGTTTTCTCAAAGGAAAACATGGCAGCATTGATGAAAAATCAACAAAAACCATATTTGAAGAAAGCATAAAACAATATATTTCATAATGACAATAAGGCAAAAAAAAGGGCCTTCTGCATGATGGCTTTATTGGAGGAAAACCTAAACAGCCTAGACACAAATGTCTCACATCTGTATCTCAGATATTAGATTGGTCACCCATTATTCTCATATCATGCTTTTGCTATCTGTACTCATAAAGATTTGCTCGCCTCGGTATGCTGAATGCTTGAAACTAAGAGTGAAGGTGAGGCTATAGCTGCTGTTAATTTACCTAAAATTATTTGACCTGTTCAGATCAGAGCATTTAAATTTTATTTGTAGACAGTCAGTCGGTCCTTAAGTATGAAGAAATACATCAACAAGTTGGCGATGTCACAGAAAAAGCAGCATCTGTCCTGATGCAGCTGAATACTGTGAATTACACATACTGGTGTTATTTAGAACGGGGGTGTATTAAAAATGACTGAAGCAAATGGCTCTAGAACAGTGTTTTGGTTGTGTGTACTATAGCATCCAACCTCTCAAAGAGGATGACTTCAAAGAAAGACTGATGTGGACACACAAAAGACGACTCATTTTAATGAACACACTGCCACTTGGTTTTGTTTTTTGTCTATAAACGACAGTGTAACTCGAGTATATACAAAGAACCAGATGACATTATGCCCAGAAACCTCAGTATTTGAAAGGGAAGATTTTACTGTTCACTCTATGTTTACGTTTTAATGCAATTTAGTTGGACTCAAGTGGTTGTACTTCCAGAAAAAAAAAGCTTGAACAGCATATTTTCAAAAGCAATCATTGCCCACCGCATCACCCCATAAGCCTTATTTACTCTTAGGAAAATCATTATACCTTAGTAAAGCCAAGTGCAGACTCTCTGCCCCCATCCTGTTTCCATAAGGACACAAACGGCAGTTCCATCGAGTTGTATTATAAAACTCTAATGAAAAAATATGACCTGCCCATTGCTTCGTACTGCAACAACACAATTATGCTCACTTACGCTGTGCGGCCTGATGCGCCGAGTCTAACTGGGTTAAGCTTCACGTGAAACCGTGCATCACAGGTGACTCTGCTGTTCTGAACGCTGTTGCTCCCAAAAACTGGTGCAGAAGATCAAAAGGTTTGAAGAAAATAAAAGATATTTATTTCTACTTTTCTTTTTTTTATGTGCTTCAAAGAAAAGTTCACACTGTCAGAACCTCCCACGCAGAGATGTTTGAAATTGGTTCAATGCAGACGCCGCTCCACCCCTGTGTTAATAGTCAGCCTTGCGTCCGACCACCTGCCCGGGGTTTGTTAACAAGACGCCCGTGGCAATGATTGCCTGGCCATCAAACTCCCAGCTGATAAATTCCTCTGGGAGAGAGAGAGAGAGAGAAACAAAGGACTCTGGACACTGAATTTTCCTGATCGCCTACTCTTGCTGTACATTGGAGATAATGTTTATCTAGTCCCAACCTCACATTTGTATAAAACGCATTCTCTAAAATCTCCACGGTGGGGTTTTCTGTGAGTCTCTTCCGCAGCTCCCAAGTCGTATCCTACATTTTACCGCTCGCTGACTCGATTTATACGGACAATTACGATGCTGTCGCCTGTCGGCAAGATGGTTGCCAACCAGACACCTGTCACTTCCAATGTTGCAAGACCGGGGAAGGGAAGGGAAGAGGATTGGCCAATTGATTGAGGGCCGAGTGCACAGAGGGTGAGGGACGTGGTGACAAGCTAGTGATTGACACGGATGAGAGGGAAGAAAAGAGGACGGAATCGAGCAGCGACGAGGACAGAAAGCTAAACAAGAGCCAGAGTAAGGAGAGGGGTGGATGGAGGGATATTTACAAAGATAGAAGAAACAGGTGGTGAGTGGGAGAGGTGGGTGCAGAGGAAGGGGAGGGGTGTTTCTTTATTTTTTTTTCTTTCACCATAAGAGTTTTGCCTTGCAAAAGCCTTCAGGCCTCCTTTTACATTTTCACAATGAGAAACTCCAGTGTAGTTTACGACGTTTTATGTGAAAAATGGAGAACCCACCACAAAAAGCGCATCGGTGTAAAATAGAAGAGGAATGGACGCACAGTTTTTAAGGGATTTTCAAACTTCAAAATCTGAAGAAAAAAAGGGTTTTTGTGTTGCCCTGCTATAGAGTGGAGATCTCTGCAGGGGTTCACTCTGCTTCTCGCACCAATCCTCCCATTTCCAAATGCATGGATAAGCAGATGGAAACACAGACACCTGATTATGTTGGAAAATAGGCTAGCAAACTGGGGAAAATAAGGTTGCCACGTCATTTTCACCCAGTCCGGGGAAAAATAACATTCCCCATCACACAGAAGGAATGCAATTTTCTGTCAGATGAATACGTGCCCATTGGATATAAACCACTCATCTAGCAGCTTATGAAACAATATTGGTGTCTTTGTGGCTTAAAGTTTAAAACTCAGTGAGATTTTCTCCCCCTGTATCAGGTATGTGCTGATTTCTAAAGTCCATTTCAGTATTTAGCTACTAGGTTTTGCTGCTGTTTCTGTGAGTGACAGAGAAATGCGTCCGTTCTCATGTTGCTCCTGCTATCCGGTCTGCCGGTTGGATCTCGGTCACAGGTCTGAGCCGCCCGCAGCCCAACACCCGCAGGGTCATAGAAAGCTTTCTGCCTTATTTCATCCGATTTATGGACAGAACTGTTATAACACGTCGAAAGCTGAATCAGACTCTCCTCATTTTACCTTTCCTCTCCAGAAGACGTAAACTGTCTGAAGATGTCACGCTGAAATGAAGCAGGTTGATCCACCCCCACCCCGCGGTTGAATCCTCAGAGATGAAAGATGCTGGAATTACAATCTAATCAATAATTTCTAATATATTTTTTGCTTACTAGTAAAAAAAGAAAACTTTGTTGGACTAAATCCAAAATCTGAACCAATTTTCTTTTGCATACGATTCCAAGTGTTTTTGGGGAAACGTCTCTGCCAGCTTTGCACGTTTAGAGACTAAACTTTTGTCCAGTTCTTCAATGAAACATCTTAAGCTCAATCAGATTGGATAGAGAGCTTCAATCATCTACCAGGTTTTCTTCCGTCATAGCTTTGTGTTTAGTTTTATCCGTTGTTGCGTTTACTCTAACCAGGTTCCCTTTCACTGAAGGAGCGACTTTGGCTCCTTCAGCACATACCGGGCGTGTTTCTTTTTATTTATTTATTTTTTATCAGGAGTCGGCAAAGCAGAGCAGATTGCTGGACTTCAGCTCTGTATGTTGTTTTATGAAGAGCTTTATTCTTCCTGACTTGAACAAGTTTGGAAAGTGTGGGTTGTTCAATAGAACAGAATGAATTTGTACGTTTCATCAGAGTGTGATGGTTTCCACTGTGCGACACCCTTTGGTTTTTCTGTAATCCTGAATCACAGAATTCAGGATTCAGGATCACATCTTATGTGCTTCTCTTATTAATGACCTTTCTGCTGTCAGCGTGGATCGAGGGCCTGGTCTGTGTAGTTTTGCCATAATTTTTTGTTTTTGGATAACTGTAGAAACCGAATTGAACACAAATGTTTCTTTTCCACTTTACAAACAGGGCCTACTTTGATGTTGTCAAGGATATAAAATGTAAAACTATTAATTGGGTTAATCACCATGAGAGGATTATTGACATAATTGTCAACTGATTTAGTCATCTATTAATTGTTAATTGGAGTATACAGACTGGAGAAAAGGCTTATTGCTTAAAGAACACCTTCAGAGCAGAAATAATACCAAAACTGTTTAGAAATGTATACATTTTGCATTCAAGATATAAAAAAACAATTACTTTTTAATTTTACCTAGAACTTCTGAAGTGCCAGTTTTAGCTTCACATGATTCAAATTCAGTACAAAAAACAAAATCTTGATGTTACACGCCTGCATCCTTTACTACAAATGATCAGGCGCACAAAAAGAATGCTTTACTATCACGTTTAGGCAACAAAATGTTTATTTACTTATTTTAAAAAAGAATTGAAATATGTTTATTTTTTATTTTTTTTACTTTTTTAGGTGTTTCTGATATTGTATAAAATAATCTTAAGTAGTTAAATGAAAAACTTCCGTTTAATGTGGCAGTTATTTTATTAGATTAATTGATTAATCATCAGTGTAGTGACGATTAATCATTAATCAATGATTAATTAGTGTAAAGATTACACTGAATAATCAATAACTAAAACAATCTTTAGTTGTAGCCCAGAAAATCTCAATAAAATGCATAAAAATTTATGATCGCAACATAACAAAATAATGAAAAACATTCAAGGGACGTAAAAACTTTTTTGCGAGGAAGTGCAAAGAGCAGGAGGCTGTGAGCAACAAGGCTGAGGAGGAAAAGAAAAGGATGAAAAGTATTCCAGGAGGAACCTTTCGACTTCAGTCTCGGCCCAGCGAATGTGCTGACAGGGTCTGTCTGCGGCGAAGACGGGAGAGCAAGTGTCACACAGCCGGATAAAGCGAAACTGGCACCGCGTAATCCATAACACTCGGGTTTTACAAACTACACAAACAATAAATTCAGATTTTACAAGCCAGTGCCAGCTCGAACATCGAGAACGTAGAATCGTAGACTTTCAAACCGTTTGCGTCGTGTCCGGTTTGCTCCGGAGCAAATGAATCCGCATTAAAGCAGGTTTTAAAAGCTAGAGGCGTTCCTCTGCCGGAGGAAAAGGTGTCCGATCAAAAGATTTCACAGCGCAGATTTATCAGTCACCAGCGCCTCTGTTTTGACCTTTCGCTTATGAAGTCAGACTAATCCACGGTTTTCGCTTGCGGTTTGCAGATGCAGCATTCAATCACGGCCCTTTCCTCCACCTCCTTGAACACACACAGGTGGAATAGTTGCAAGAATAAGCTGTAAATCAGAACCAATAAAAGGCTAGTTATTGATTGTTTCCCGGTGCTAAAGCACGATTATAAAAACGTCCACACGGCTCCTGCCACATTATCAGATTTTATGTGAAGTCCCCGGTTTAGTCTGAGTGGCCATCTGGGACAGATGTGCGAAGACAACAGGAGAAAAGGAATGAAATATGGATGAATGAACTGGGGAAATGAACGGATTTTTGTTGGGTTTTTATTCTTTTTTTTATTTTTATGGTTCCATCATTGGTGTGTGTTCAGGCTCGTTGTCCACAACTGGAAAGATTTGTCTGACTCAGTGGCCAGAATCAAGGTGTACCGGTTCAAAAACATAGCAGATTCAAAACCATTTAAATATAACGAGATGATGTGCAGGTCAGTCTAATGAGATGCCAAAAAAAAAAAAAGAACACCATCATCCAAGAGCCAAAACTTATCAAAGTTGCTGTGTTTCCATTTCCGTTTCGAAGTGTGAAATTGCACAATTACATAATCAACGGAAACGCCACTAGTGTTGCTTCACACTGCTGATCGATTAATTAAAAGAAGGCTACTGAGCCTTTCCCTTGAATTCAAGAGTCAAAATGTGGATATTTGCTTTTGAAAAGTAAAGAAGTGCCTTGAAATAAAATCACACACACTCAGATGTTCCTGAGACGCTGACAGGCTTCTGACATGTTGGTTCTTTCTACACGTCGCAAATATAAATACCCAATCAGTTCTTCATAACTGTGACTTTGCACGCAGAGATAATGGGACGACTGCAATCACGACATCCACATGTGTAGTGTTGTAATTGTGCTGCATTGTTTGCAGTATTTGCTAAAATGTAACATTTTATGAGTTCCTGCTCTATAAACCCACAACAGTCGAATGGACTGTAATGTCCGACGTGTTTTCAGCGTCTATGGCTCGCAGAGAGTCGTGGGGACGTTACGTAACGGGATGGAAAGAAAAGCTTCCTCAAAATGAGAGTTAATCATAAATACAGTCATCGCATTTACAGAAATAGTGTTGCAGTGAAACATCGTCCTGAAACTGTGCAGCCTTAGTGAAGACGACTGTCATTTCATATTTACTGTCTTTACCCAGAGCCACGCAGGCTAATGGTTTGGGTTATTTTTGTACTTATGTGTATGTGCGTCTGTGTGTATTTATTTCAATCATGGCAAATCTCCTGCGAGCTCCGCAATATCAAGGAAGTGTTATGCGAAATCTGTGACGCCGAATTCTGAGTTTTCTTGCATTACAAATCCCTATTTGTCTCCACACACGTGGTAGCAAAGAAAAGCTTGTTATGTTAATGCGATCTGGCAAACAGCGACTGTATTGGCTTCTCAGATGTGAAGGCATTATTGTCTAGTCGTGTCAGGAGCAGGGGCGCCATATAGAGGGGAAAAGTTATGACAATTTCAACAGGTGAATCAGTCGGCAGCAGCTCTAACCCACATCCCTCCTTAGCTGCCCTCTCCTAAGAGAAATTAAAGCTGCAGTATGTAACTTTTATATAAATATATATTTTTTTGCATATTTGTTAAAACTGTCATTATGTTGTGACAGTATGGCATGAGAGATAATCTGTTAAAAATCTATTTCCTCTGCCTTCTCCCAGTGCTATCTAGAAACAACCAGTCAGTGACAGGAGAGTTTTAATGCTGTCAATCACAATCTCATGTGGTGCTGCTCATCCCTATGCTGCAGCTAGCATAGCCTGTTGTTAATGCCCAGTCTAGATAGCATAGCTACCAATGACAGCAGATAAACATTTTTCCTGTAATGATATGTTGTTTTTCCACCATTAGCACATTTAGCAGTGAGTGGACCCTCCTCCTGGTTCTGATTGGTTGTTTTGGTCAGAACATTGCATTACTTTAGCTAGTAATAGTAGCTCAGGGAGTAGCTCAGCTTTAACAAATATGGAGAAAACATATTTTTATTAAAGTTCTATACTGCAGCTTGAATAAAATGCAACTACATAGCATTTTTTGAGAAGTCTGGATTGCTTCATGTATATTTTGCATGTTGCCTTTGACTGTTGTAGGTGAGGAGAGACATTTCAGTATCTAAAACTAATAGAAAGAATTTAAGCAACCTACCTGCATACTGTATGTGGACTGTTGGATGTTAAATTCATGAGCAATAAATATTGTGCTAGTTATCAGTATTGAACCAAAGAAAGCAAGGCAGTTGCAAACCTTTAAAATTGTGACGCTTTTGATGGGTCAGATAGACTCAAAACATTGTAACAGCAGCTGCATGGGGGGGCCCAATTAAATGTTTTGACCTGGCGCTGCACCTGGTCAGGAGACATGCACACTGATGGATATATCACATTTTGATTCTCACGTGTGTGTGTCTATAGTTTGGGGCGAAACCCTGAAAGCAGCAATGTGATAAACGAGATCCGGCAACCTTTTGAGTCGCTGCAGGCCCCTATATGAACGGCTTCATCTGAATTGACGTTTAACTGACAGGATTTGTGTCCAACCAGCTGATTAATCAGAAATCAAAGTGTTATGAAAGACGGCTTTTTTTGTCCGAGCTTGCCTCTTTCTTTTTTTTTCTTGTGCAAAAGTGGACATCGTCTTCTCCCTTTATGTGTTTTGAAGAGAAATTATACATGGCCTTTAAATACTACAAATTAAGTGGGGTTTATAATGGCCCACTTTAAGTTTAGCAAAAAAACCTCTCCCTGTAAAGTTGTATGTCTACATACTAAAATTTCTGCCTATTCTTCTCAGCAACATAGCAGAATTTAGGTCATCTCTGAAGTTTGATTTTTATGTTTTCCTTCAAATTTCTTGAGTTCTATATTAGCTGCGACATTCTAACACAAGATATCCTTTAAACTAAATCATTGAATTGTAGATCTGTCTTTCTGTTTCGTGTGTCCAGCATTGTCCTGTATCTTAACCCCATCAGTCGTCCAATCAATTCTGACCAGTTTTTCTATCCCATCTAAAGAAAAGTGTCCTTTAAGCATGATGCTGCCACCACCATGTTTCACCGAATAGATGGTGAATTTGATTACATGCATTAAAATAAGTTGAGCTTTGGTCTCATCTGACCAGAGCGTCTTTATCCACAGGCCTGCTGTCTCCTCTTTTTAAATTTTAAACCAGGACTTATTCCATTAATTTTCCGAATGCATCGGCTGTCCTGGAAACAGATTATCCCACCTGAGCTGTGGATGTCAGCTGCTTCTCCAGAGGCGCCCTGAACCTCTTGGCAGCATTTCTGATTATTACCGTCCTCATCGCTTCTATTGGTACTTCGACAACACACTGAAAGCATAATAGTGTGATGATAAAACTGGGCCTCCGCAGTAAAAGAAATAAAATGTGTACCATCATGAGGGTATAAATAGAAACATGTTCAGAGTTTAAAATCCCCATTATGCTGGCGGAAACGCGATTGTCGCCGTGTTAAAAGGTCTCCCCAGCCTGCCTGTGAATTGTCCTACCTGTCTGCGTGGCTCCATTTTTAATTAACGCAGCGCAATGATTAAAGTTTTGACTTAATTATCTTTATCTTTTCTCCCAGGGTGTTCGAGTCTCCGCAGGAACCTGAATGAGATGCTTCACAAGGGAGGAGACGGGGAGAGAGAAGAAAAACAGCTCGCGGAGGCTTTGTGAGATAGACGGAGATATCGGACCGCATTGACGAAAAAGGAGGAAGTGATTGACACCTGCCCTCCAGCTCGGTGTGAAGGGCAAAGGATGGGAAAGTGAGGGGAGGGGGATGAGGTGAAAACAAAAGAGAATGAAGACAGTCAGAAAACAAGAGCTGCCTTATTACATCCCCCGTGCGAATTAGAACGTCCCTCAACAAGACAAGATGATTGCAAGAAATCTTCTCCTGTTGGTGTTCTTGTCCTTTTGGGAGGTTCTTTTGGGAGGAGCCTCTGCGAGCAAGGTGGTACGCAGGAGAGGAGTAACCGGGTTTCACATGGCGAGGCGAGGGGAGAGCAAACCTGCAGACCAATGGGACGACGGCGAGGATTCAAACGCAATGCCCATGGTCACTTTGAGGAACCTGATAAGTCACGAGCAGCTGAGCGACTCCAGATTCCCTTATGCCAAAATGGTTTTGAATAACAAAGAGAGGAAATCCATCAAGCCCAAGCGCGAGGTCGACTCTGTCAGTAGAAAAGACGGGATGCCGACTGTGTTGTCCAGCAACAAGGCGTTGAACCTGGAGATGAGGAGAGTTAAAAACAGCACAAGAAGCGCAGAGACTTCCAACACAGTGCGGTCGGAGAAATCTATCGTCCATCACAAGGCGGAAATGCATTCCAATAAAACCAGGGTCAAATCCGGCTCAAGGTCCAGGAGCAGGCCCGATTTGAGCGCTCACACCACCGGCATGCCCGGGAAAGGGTTCAGCGTCGATTCAAGCAGAAAGCTCAACCTCACCGGTAGTTACGGCGTGCTGAAGCTGCTGTCAAAAGAGAACTTAGTCAGGATTGTCAATTCCCAAATGCAGAAAGTTCCCGGCCTCAGCTTTCCGAGCAAGGGCAGCCGGAGCAGGAAGAGAGACTTGATTGACGTTAATCACGAGCAATTAGAGACTCAGAAGGAGCAGAGACAAGATATGGCTGCCATTCAGCCTCACGCTGGATTTGATAATCAGACCGCATTTCCATATGCGAGCACGGTTACCAGCCCAGATCTCTACCCCCGCCAGAACGCCGCTACTCATATTAATCTGCCGAGCGACGCCAAGCCGGCTTTAAGCAAAGGGCAAGACAGCTTGGGAACACTGAGCTCTGACGGTGGTGATAACAAGAGCAAACACCTCGCTCGTTCCCTGTTGACACCTCGCAGTGAGGTCGGCCTTGGCCTGGAGAAAGAGGCGATAATCGGCCAAACCGCGCCTCCGTTTACATCGACGAAGCGCCTCCCTGTGTATGTTCTTCCAGAAACAAACGATTCTCCTCCATCTGTGCTCACGATGCAACCCCTGGGAGCAAGAGGAGGGAACAGAGAAGCAGATTCCCACAGAGACCCATTAGCAGAGTCAGCTCGCGCCGCTAAAACCGATCCCAGCGCGACGAAGTTTCTCACAGATGAAGACTACAAACCTGTCAACAGCAGCCATGTTCTGAGGCTCCAGCCCGCTACCAAGTGGAGCCGCGGCTCAAAAGAAGCCGAAATCCAAGCCGCTGACCCGGTAAATGGAAATGGCCTCGTGTTCGAAGAGGCGTCGGAGTCGGACACGGGGCCGGAGGCGCAGCGGCCTTTGGAGGGGAGGCGGTCACGCTCTCGCAGCAGGAGGAGCTGGATCTGGAATCAGTTCTTTGTGATCGAAGAATATGCTGGCCCAGAACCTGTGCTCATTGGACGGGTAAGTAAAAAAAAACAAACAAAAAAAAAACAACTCTACCTTTTGTGATGTAGAAGCGTTGGACATTTTTACAAAAAAAAACAAACAAAAAAAAACAAATGTGTGAAATAAGGTTTTCATCTGGGATTGCCCTGTACTTAGCTTCATCCATCTTCCTAGCAGCTCAGCCTCCCTGTCCCTGCTGGAGAAAAGAATCCCTAGGCAACACTATCTTTCACTGAGTGGATAGTGTGTTTAGGGTGATGTGCGGTGTTAGTCTTCCTGACACATGCAGCTTTTGCATGTAGGATACATTTACCGTGACCCCTACATGGATTTTGTCCTGCCACGCTGCCAAACATGCAGAAGGTCCACTGCACAAATAGCGCTGTTTTCGACACGCTTTCCCATCTGAAAAGTGAATCTCAGCAGCTCTTCCAGAGTTTTCTATTTCTAATTAAAGCTGCAGTATGCAGTTTTCATGATATTGTGACAGTACAACATGAGACAGATTATTTGTGAAAAAATTGAGCTCCTCTGCCTCATTTCTATGGCTCTACTGCCATCCGCATTCAAAATTAACCCGTCAGAACCAGGAGGTGGGTCTTAGTGCTGTCAATCATGCTTGTGTACATACTGTTGCTGTGCTAATGGAGGAGAAACAACTTAGCGTTACAGAAAAACTGTTAATCCACCATCATTGACTAGTTAGCATGTGTATGCTAACTAGCCTAGAGAGAGCAGCTTTCAATTTACAGTTTTCAGATTAACAAATCTGAAAAATGTAAATTTTGTCATACAAATTACCTACCACAGGAGGTAACTTGTCCTGGACTTTGACCATGCATTCTAACATATGAATAGGCTTCAATCAATCAATCGATCAATCAATTTATTTCTACTCTATAGGTAAGGTTTGTCCAAATGGAGGGCAAACCTCCTCCCCAAAGGTTTGCAGCCTCTACCAGGTTTTTCCTTTGGGATTACACTTTATTACCTCCAGCCATCTTTGCATTAACTCTCACCAGCTTCCCTGTTTCTGCCTCTGACCTGGATCCCTCCAACACAGTTTGCTGCTCGACCCATGGCTCTTTGTAACTAGTGAATATGCAGGGCCTGAAAATGTGCTGAAGCAAAACCCCCCCAAAAAAAGGCTTTATTCACCTTTTATTGCTCAGAGGCTGCGAACAATTTTAGGAATATTGTATGAAAATTCCAGGCACTCGAGTATTTCACGTAGCTTATTTAACCTCAGGTGATCATCTCTGTTGCACTCCTTACTCCGAAGGTGATTAGTGTAATATAATCCCAGAGTCACGCTTCAAGTTTTTTTTTGTGTGTGTGCATCGCCATAACCCTGCAATTGGAATTGATTTACATTCCTCGGCTGCGAAGCGGTGCCTTCCAGGTAGTCGTAAAATCCTCAATGAATCAATGGTCTACTGAGGCTCAGCAAAAGCCCCAGATCTCTTCTGCCCAAGAGCATAGTCATGATCAGTGCCAATCTGCACACGCCAATGGGAATTGACATGTCCAGCTGAATTAATAAGTTGGTTTTTGTTTCCCTCCCCCATATCCCACCATTGATCCTCTCTCCAAGGCAGAGGGGTCAGAGTGTTCCCTCATGCTCCTGTAGGTCAGACCTGTCAGCTCTCCTCCCTGTCGGTCTTTAAGGTCCTGCTTATGATGTTTCATTCAGATTGATTTACACTCGGTTTGACGGCGTTCTCCTACCGTTCTCTTCCTTTGCTCAACACGCGCGGGGCCGTGGTCCTACGGCTCAGCAATTTATTACCCTCACCGACCGGGCTTGTCTCACCACGCAGCTCCACCGCCACACATTCTCTCCTCTTTCCAAAGAATTACGAGTTTCAGGGAGGTCACGTCGACTGGACAGAAGGTGTCTCGAAAGCCGGGCACTGTAATGGCTGGCCTCCCAGTCCCAGGCATGCACCAACTGTCTCTGAACCCAGCTGTGGTAGATGAGCTAATTTATAAGCCTGTGTGGCCAGTTTGCTCAGCAAATGAATAGTAATGATCCCTGTGTGACTGCTGCGGGCTGCAGAAAGCCACAGAGAGCGAGAAGTGTGTTTGTGTAAGTGTCAGTACTTTAAGTCGGGCTGCTGTTTATGAGCTTTTCGGCACAGTGGGATGCGTCTCGCACTTTCGCAGACAAAAAGGCACAAATTGCTTTTGTATTTTTAGGTCTTGGTTCCCTCTTGCCCACATATGGATGCGACCTACATTATCCAGCCTCCCTGCCGTTTAGCTAACATTCAATTTGGCTTCTTTTGCGCCTTTACTGATAAAGGTCTGAGCTGGGGGTGTGAAGAAATCTGGTGCTACTCGAACTCGACAAAATATCTGTTTGGTCAAACTGAAGTTTGCCTGTTGGAATAAGTCTAAGTTATTATTATGAGTCCTTCATATGAAGACGTGTGCTGGAAACTTGACACCCTGTGTCTGTGTTTGAGACTCTTACTTTGAATTGAAACAGGAAGCAGTTGTTGAGTTAAACCGATGACTTGATCGTAATTGAAAGAAATAAAGACTTCTGGCTAGAACGACCAACACTATTTATGTACTTTTCAGGCACATAGCACCATTTTATAGGGACTATTTTACTATGATCAAATAAACTTCCAATTTATTATAAACCGTGGAATAGAAATTTTGTTCTGTGACTAGCCAAACTATAATTCTTTCTTAACGACGGTTTGCCGTTACCCCGGTATGCTACTCTCAAAGTGCTTCCAAATACCTTCTATCTTACCTGTAACTCTGCTGCTGCTGGTACGTCTTACTGAGTATCCAAAATGGTGGCTGATAAAAGTTGTTGGTACAAGTAGCCGGTTGCTGTCTTTCTTAACCTTCTCTGCAGCAGCTGCTTCCGACCTTCTGCCTCACAGAGCAGCCCTCCCCGACGACCCACTCAGCTCCTTCAGACCAGCCAGCGGCAATTGGCAAACACACCTGGTGGATTTGTGCGTCAGCTGAGCTCATTATACCAGTTACGTCTCAATGTGGCACTGGTAAAAACTTTAAAAGGTCAAAAGAGGAGCAATGTTGTGATGGCTTCCCGAAGGCGGAATTTCATAAAAGGGCCGAATTTTTAAAGAGACCCAATTTCAAGGCGTTAATTGTGTGAAGTTGAATGTCGTAAGTGATATTTGATATATCATTTTTATAACAACTGAAGGTAACAGAGTTATATGCTCGTAAAATATGTAACACTGTCCCTATAAGATTAATGAACGCCTTATTCTGTCTGCACAAACAAAGAGCGGGAGCATTTTTACGCTTTTTAAAACCTGCTTTAAAATAAGTAAAAAAAGCATATAAACTACCACTTCTATATTAGCTAACCCTGGATTGGTAGGTTGTACGCTCATTAAAGATGATCTCCTAAATAGTTTTTGACTTCGGAAGCCTTCACTCTATTTGCGAAAACAAAACAATTTCAAGTTTTCCCGAGAGCGTTGCCATATTCCCGCCTCGTTTAATTCTCAGGAGCCCAATATTGTGCACTGCCTCGTTTCAGCAGCTAAACACAAAATATGTAGCCTGAGCGGAATGCGGTGATGTAGTGGGGCTTGGAGAAGATGTTGGAGCCAGCAGTCCAGCTTACAGATGGCATTGTGTGTAAAGCCATTAGTGCCAATCTGCTGTGTCAAGCAGGTATTGGTGCCAGCACATTGTAGGGTACTCAAGGAGGGAACCATGCCAGGCCACACACATGAGCGCATGACGGCGTCGACACTTGGGAGAGTTCCCAGACCTCTGCTGTGACTATGTGTTTTCGTACGTGCCCTCGCTCAGAGATGTGTCCGATTAGTACCTCGCTGTAGCGCGCAGTGACAGCACACATGAGTAATGCTCTTATAAACCTTAATACGCTTATGAATTTTTAATCTTCAGCTCTGCTGTAGTGTAGGCTCTATAGGTAGAGAAATCAATGTAAACATTCTCCATTGTTTCTTTCTTCTCCCCCCCCTTCACTGTTGGAGTCTTGATTGTGCTTTAATGGAGAGAGTTACGGTGATGGCGTTCTGATCCCAGCTGCACCGCGCAGGCCAGAACGCCTCCATCTGGCCAGATACAGCACGGGTCCAAACGGGTTCAGTCAACGGCAAGCGCACTCACCTGAGAGTCGTGATGCATTTTTCACCTGAACTCAGCTGTCTGGTCTTGGATACGGAGCAAGGACGTTGTTCGTATTTTCTTTTTTTTTTTCTTTTATCGCCACGATTCTGTTGCATGTCTTAATCAGCCTTATTGTTTGTTTTTCCAGTCTGAATAAATCTCCACTAAAGCTGGAAACAAGAGCCAAGGCTCTTATCTGGTGATGTCAGTGGGAGACAAATAATCTTTTGTTAAACTGATAATGAATTATGGGGTCAAATGCGAGGAAAAGCAGGTGGTTGAATTTCCAGTAGCTGTGAATGTCTTTTTGTTCTTTTTTCTGTTAAACAAATAGAGAGAAAAAGAGTAAATCTAAAAAAGAACCAGTCAATAAAGAAAACCAAGAAAGGAGCCCTTGATATTTTTTTTTTTTATCTCTTTGAGATCTGAGTCTTATTTGTAAACGAGTTGTTCAGGATCACAAGTCACCAAAATAAATAAATAAATAACAAAAGTGAGAAACCTTTTAGCATTAAAGTATCTGCGTTTTTCCCCTATCAACGCTCGCTCTTTATCTCTCGCCTGCACACGCACAAACACGCAGATCACACCCAATACACACACACACACACACACGATGCTGCGCTGCTGTACGCTCTTATGCTGGAGTGTCACTGCCCCATGATAATTGTGAATTTAATTGATGCTGTCACATGGTCTGTAATGGGGTTTCAAGTGGTTGCAGAGGCTGTGTAAAAGAAACAAATATTTTTTAGAAGAAAAGGCGCCTCAGCAGAGCAGGGATTAAAAGAAAAAAAGCCCGTTCTGATTAGCTTTTCTTCTCCCGTTACTCTTCTCTTGAAATGCAAACTCCCCAACAGCTCATGTGGGGAGGAAACGTGACATGTAACTGTTTCTTCTTCTCAGTGAGGCGACTCCATCTTGGCCTGTGTCACCTTAAAAGCAGCTTTAGTGTATGAGCTACATAGCAGGCTAGCAAATGTGCAAATGTAATGGCAACGCAACAGGAAATAGACTTAGGCTATTTTGTAATTAGCATATTATGAACATCACAATGCATATTCATAATACATTGTGTAATGTGGTGGCATAATAGTAATTATATCACAAACAAGAGTGGGCTGGTGTGTAAAAGTACTTGAATACAACCTTAATATTTTCTAATAAACAACCCACATCGGCCGTGTCTTAGTCGATAACTATTCTACGCAGAAGTGTTTACAAATTACTGTGATGCATCATGTCATTAATGAGCATCAATGTAGTGACTTATGAAACCTTAAATTCTTAAAAAAAAATTCATTTCTATTCATTAGCGTTTTTAGATTAGTAAAATAATCTAACGTTTTTGCCATCTTGTGCTTTCACTTTATGTTAAAAGTGTTACAGTGTTATGCTATCGCTTTATATAGTAAGAGCTTAACAAGATCATTTTAGCAGTTTCATTTGTTGGGCTATCCTAACTGGGAGTCAGCCCACAGTCAGCTGCTTTACAGACATGCCACTTAATGCCAAATATACCCTCAAACATGTGTAACTTTAGGGTGCATTCACATCAGCCCTGTTTAGTCCGCTTTAATCGAACTCTAGTTTGTTTCTCTAGAAAGTCCGGTTCGTTTGGTGAGGTGTGAATGTCCAATCAAACTCTGAAGTCTGCCTAAAAATAAAAAACGGAGTCTTGGTTCGGTTGAAGTGAACACTGGCAGTGCTTGAATGCGCATCTGGATGCAAGTGGATCAAAGACCGCTCCAAAAGCAGGAAGAGGACATTAGCATAGGGCATTCTGGGTAAACAAAACACTACCAAAAGAAACACGAGTCTAACCTAAAGGGAGGAGTGGCTTGCGTAATTACACCAAAGTCAAAAGAGAAATCCTACAACTGCTAAAATCTGACTCTACTCCATTTTTGCTTAGATTTCACGAAGAAGGAAGTTGTTTTCTTCTGACAAAGGTTTTCTCATCGTTTCCTTCAGTGGTTCTTGGTGCAGCGCCACCACAGGGTTTGCTTGCACGGGTTTTTCACAGTGCACTGTGGAAGCGAACCGCACCATATGAAAATGTAGCAAATGTTGCAACTCCCCAATTGAACCTAGTCTACCAGGCCTTAGTTTGCCTTAGTTTTCAGCCAGCTGTCTGGCAACGTGCAGCAACAGGTGGGGAGGGACACACTGTTGTTTACTGGATAAAACTTTTCCTTTGGGATCTTGTCGTAAGGACTTGCTGTAAACCATAGAAGTAATGTGGAGGAAAATGTTAGCTTTTATTTTTGCTTTCTTGATAACTGTTACAATTAGCTGAAATATACAGCATGTACAAACAGCAATATTGTGTTCACTAATAGTTCCATTTGACACAAGATATTTATGCTTAACGTTTACAGCATGCAAATATCTGTCCTACAAAATGCACTTCTTACTCCTGCTTCAGGATCTATGCAGAGAAAAACAAATAACCCACTTACTGCCCAACGTGTTATTGATAACGCTGGTTCCTCAGTGCAACAACCCCTCTGGGTGTGATCTGCACAACATGCGGCATTGTGAAAACACTTGTTGAAAATCATTAGTGAGATGCAGGAGGAGAGTGTCACAGGAAGGTAAAACGTGTCGTCTCGTTGAAGCCCTTTCTGCAGTGGGTGGGTGACGATGTTTAGGCACATCACGCAGCTGCTGTTTCCGTTGGTGTTTCTCGTGCTGCGTCTATGCAGGCACAAACATTTATGGCTGGCATGTATCGACTACAGTTGCATATTAACACCCATGCCTCTCTTTATAGCCTCAAGTTTAGCTGTCACGACTAAATCATACTCGACGGAAATGGCGTGTGCTAAGATTTAAATGAAATGCTTCCCCCCTGCTGAGGTTTAGTGAACAAACTGCAAAGATATTCTGACAACTTTGTGATCTTTTGCAGACTGAAATTGCCTATCTTGATTATTAGACTTCAATTAGACAAAAAACATTATTTATTTATTTTTTTATTATTGTCAGCGCTGGAAACAAAAATTATGTAAAACACTTTACACAATAAATTTGGGATACTTGTGGCGGTGCCGCCCCCCCCAACCCAATCTGTTTTTGCTCTATGTGGCTTTCTTTATGCTACAGTAACATTTCTGAATGCAGCAGGGCAGCGTGTTCTGTAGCAATCCCTCAGACCCATGTGGATATATTGTTCACTGTGCCGTGGTCTCTCATGTATTTCCTCCTGAGGGCTGGAAGGTCGCATGCATCAAACAGAAGCTTTCACTGTTACCCTTTACACGCTGAGATTTCCCCCGACTCCCTGGATATTTTTATAAAACAGCTAACTGTGGATGTTGAAAGACCTAAATTATTTGTGGTTCTCCTTTGAGAAATTGTTCTTTAACCAAGGGATGAGAGAGGTGGATTGCAACCAGTCCTTTGTTAAAGGGTTAAGACTTTGGGAGATGCTCTTTTGATACCTAATCCTCAGTCATAGGACAGTTAATGTACTGATTACATTTGTGTAGAAGTTTACAATATACTGAATAACAGTTTGAATACAATACTTAAGTGACTGTATTATTTTAAAAATGATGCATTTTATTTCTGCATGCTAGTAATGTAGTTGAACAGTTATATGGACATTCACTGGCCCCTGTGTCCACACCTGGTGAAGAATATATTCATTGAGATATAAGAGCTCACACAGATTTCAACTCAATGAAACTTAACAATACTTTTTGTGCCAAAGGTAAATTCAATGCTGTCATAACTGATGTCATCCAAGCATCTTCCTCACCTGTGGTGGCGCTGCACCAAGAACTACTGAAGGAAATGGCACAGAAACCTCAGAAGAAGACATGAACACAACTTACTGGCATTAAATCACAAGCAGTTTTAGGTTTTCGCTTTTGTTTTGCTAAAAGACCACGAGCCATTTCTCTTGCTAGTGTTAGACTCACTCACTCATTTAGGTTTTATTTACCCAGAATGCCCTGCGCTATAGTCCACTTCCTCCATTTGGAGTGGCCTCCGGTTTTCAGGTGGACCAGAGTAGGCGTTTTGGGTCCCCATCAGAGCTGGATTGCACATTCACACCTCCTCAAATGAAGGGACCTTCTAGACAAACGATCTACGTCTTGATGAAAGTTTTTTGACTGGAACTTTGATCGATTATGGATTGATGGATGGTTTGAACGTCCTCCTCCTCTCTCTGCTCTTCTGTTTCTGTGAATCCTCCTTTTCAACTCTGCTGGTATTTGGGGTCGCACTTTTATGTATTAAAGACAATACCTTGTTCCCACGGTTACGCATCACAACTGTCGTAACATAATGGAGTCAGGCAAGTACCATTCTACTGGCATTGCCAAACCCAGAGAGGCAGGGTTCTGTACTCCATACAATATGTCTCCACAGCGCCACAGTAGAGTCCAGTGGTGCTTCACTACGATTCCTTGACTTGTATTTGGTGCTCAGAGTCCTGAAAACCCAGTCCATGGATCGCTTTCCTCATTGCATTGAGATAATCTGAAGGCCATGTGTGCTCTGAAGGTCTGCAGAAAGACGGTAACTTCTCTGTACCAGCATCCTACTTTGTTTAATTACCACCAGCAGATGTCTGCTGAATGTCTCACAGCACGGGAGAGTCACAAATGCACTTATAGGACAGGTGGCGTCCTGTCAGGGTGCCACACAGGAGGTTACTGAGTTCCTGAGAGTGACCCATTCTTTTCCAATGCAGTCTGCATGGATTTGTACTGGGCTCATAAAGGGGGAATACAGCATCTGAATTCAATGGTTCGGAGTTGTTGAGCCAATTTTTAAAAAAACATATTTTTCTTGATTCTTTGCAGAATACTTCTACCAAAAGTAAATTGCAATTGCTTTATATACACATATAAAAAATCTCTATCACCCGTAGTGTATCTTGATTGTTTTTAGTGGAATTTGTTTTAAAACGATACACTTGTATACTATTTACAATAGTAGTACAATTTTTTTCTTCAAAGCTTTTTCATTGTTTTTGTTTAAATTCCCTTCATCTTCAGCAGATCTCACACTAAGGAGCCTATACAGCGACTCTTCAGCTGCATCTATCTAATGAGGTCAAAGCTAACAGACTTTTTGTTTAGGAGGGTGAACCAGTGCTTTGATGTTACCAGTTTAACTGCGTTTTGCTGCTAATGAATATAGAAGTGTATATATATGCTATCGATCCTTTGACCTAGACAAAAAAACGTACCGTTTTATTATCGCCCGTGCTGAAGTCAAACAATTTCCATCTGCTTTCCAATAACGTGACTGGAAGCTACTCTAACCCCACAAACAGCTGCAAGTTCAAATGACACACCGGCACCGAAAAAAACATAAATGCCACACAGCAGCGTCAAAACTAAAAAGGGCATCAAAAAACACCTAAACCTTGTAAATATGCCTTCAAAGTGTAAAAAACCCACCTCGGATTAAAGGGTGGCTTTCGAAACTGCAGGAAAGAGAGAGCTGCACAGACAAAGAATGAGGGGGGAAGAGAAAACCCTGTGTGATGGTGCCAATAGGAGGGCCAAACTGACTGTAAACACACACACCTCCTGACAAGCAGCTCATCAATAATAATAAAAAAGGCAAGTCGCTCTGCAAATATCTCTGTTTTCATGTGCTTCCATTCTCCCTGTAGAAATCATTTAGCCTCTGGGTCCAAGCACAGCAGGGGTGAGACAGCAATTAGAGAGTGACTTCAACGCAGAGGGGAGGGAGGGAGGGCTGCGTGTGTGTGTGTGTGTGTGTGTGTGTGTAACAAGGTGGAAGAGAGACATTACTACGCTGGACAAAGGAGGGATGCTGGGGTGAAATAAGGCAAAAGAAAAAAATAAGAGCAGGGTTAAATAAAACAGAGCAGGGGATTGATATACAATACTTTTCAAAAGTATTAATATGTATTTTTTTTAATGCAATTAATCACATTTTTGTTTTTGTTTTTTTTTTATACAAAAAAGCCGGAACCTTTGTACTGTGTTTCTGGTACACCCGTAAATCTGACGCACAATCCCTAAACAATAATGATGGACAACAAATCTGGTTCTTTTGGCCCATTGGGGGTTAATATTTGCTTCAAAAATGATCTGATTGGACTCTGGGAAAGACTATTGTCGTCTATTTCATGAAATACCTGAGCCTCAAATATCTTTGTTGTTTAGCTCATATATTTACTTATTCAATAATTTAGCAGCAAAAAAGCTTTTCGAACATATTGGCTATTTTTTTTTGACATACAGTTTTCGAATAGATATAATTAACTAATTACAGACCCTGAAATGAACTCGATACTTTTATTTTATTTGAGTTCTACTGCTTGTTAATACCTCTTAAACACCCACACGTTTGGACTACTTACAGCTGCAAACTTTCTTGGGATTTTTTTCTGACAAACCAACAAATAGTATTGCTGAAGATTAAACAATATTACAAGTCACAGTTTTCCTTATGTTTATGCAGGTACAAAACTGAAGAGCTCTTCACGCGTTTGTTTCTGTCCCCATGAGACAATCATTTGTAAAAAATAAAATAAATAAAACCTCTGGCTGCAATGAAACCTCCCAAGTCCTTTGAGGCATGTTTCCACCAGCTTTGCAAAAACAGGATAAAGTTTTTGTCTTGCTTGCAAAAGAAGGGAAGAAAAAGGGAAATCTCATAGCTTAGTTTTTCCAATTCACGCATTCTTCATCTCATGTAGGTCTGGACTTTGACTGGACCATAGAAACACCACTACGTTGTAGCTCCGGCTAGATGTTCAGTGTCTCAAATCTTAAGCCGTTTTCTTTCAGGACTGTGCTGGTTTTTGCTCCATCCAGCTTCCCATCAACTTTCACCAACCCTCTAGTCTCTGTTAAACACAAACATGATGAGATCAGTAGTGAAGCCTGGATTGGGTCAAGCTTTCGCTGTGTCTGCCTCAAATTTGTGGAATGGCACACTCCTGCAATCTCTGCAGTGTTCTGAATCATTAAATCAGCAGTTAATGTTTGATTTTGGTATTTATTTTATTGTTTGTTTGAATCAGGAAGCACTCTGGTCAAATTAGTTTCCTTTAAAATATTACAAGTGGATAAATCTGACATTGAACGGTGTAGTCTAATCAAAGTGAGGCCTTCAAATGCACTGCAAACAAATTTTTTAAATTTGTAGTAAATGTTGAATGCAATTTATAATTTTCATTTCCCTTTACAATTACGCACAACGTTCTGTTGGTCTATGCCATGAAATTCCAATGAAATACTTGAAGGTTTGTGCTTGTATTGCGACAAAATGTGGGGGGGAAGAAAAATCGAAGCTGTACTTTTCCACGGCAGTATAAACATAGTAAATAAATGCTCCGACAGACGGAAGCAGGGAGGAACTTTTCTCACATCAGAAGGAATCTGAGTCTTCTGCCACTGACCTCGGGGCTCGAGACTACTTGTCAAAAAACCGTCAAAGAGGAGGAAGAGTTTCTGAGAAGATCTTACGGGGAATCCGAGGCTTTAAGAGTTTGCGCAGCGTAAAGTGAGAGCAGAATCCAATAAGAAAGGGAGCGAAAAAATCGAGTAAGCAGTTAAATACCATTTTACTGCAAGCCTCCATAGGGGTTTAAATGTGCCTCTGTGCTGAGTGGGTGCAGAATCACGTAGAGGGAGTAATAGGCCAGCCGACTTAAGGAACAAGGCTGCGTGGGTAAAGTAGGAGGAATAAAGGGGGGGCAACCATAGAGTCTATTAAAGATGAAATTCAATGGAGACATAACATGCCTTTTCGCTCCTTTATCTCCCTCCTTTCTTACCAGCCCTCGCTTCATCTCGGGATAATGTCGAACAAATCTGCAAGGCAGGCGTCTGAATTTAAAGCATTTTTTTTTTTTTTTTTCCCCTTTGGATATTATAATGGCAGTTTTTCATCTCCGACAATGCTGCTTGGAATACAGCTGCGCCCGTTTAAGCCTAACGTAGAAACGGATTCGCGGATAACCCTGGAAATGTAGGGTAGAGCCTGCGAAACGCTAACGAGGTGGTGTCATAATGTAACATAAAGCCTAAATTGGTGTCGGAAGCGGTTCGCCGCCTCGGGCTTTAACCCTTCAAGGTTAGCTGAGTCAGTGGTTTGGGGGAGTGCACTGCTTAAGTGTTTAGTCAGTGGGCAGTAATGCGACAGAGGGGCCGTGTGAAGGAAGGAGACTAAGCAGGAGCTTGGCTGGTGATTATGCATAGCCCTGTGTGAGCTCTGTGACCGTGACCTTCAGCTAATATTTATGCTTGGGCCAGGACCGGGCGCTCCACTTCTCCCCGTTGCCCTGAAGGAGGCTGTGAGTCGGGGAGGTTTCCCGTCCGCTGCCTCTCCGTCTCCGACCAGGACGAGAGGGCACCGTCGAAGTTAAAGAAGTTATTGATTTTAGTAAGTTGACTGTCGTTGAGCTCCTCTACCTCTTCCTGGTGCTGCTACTGCAATCTGGAGAAAACAACCAATCAGAGCCAGGAGGAGGGTCTCAGCGCTGTCAGTCACACTTGTGTACACACTGCTAATGTCAGAGAAACAACTTACCGTTGCAGGGAAATTGTTAATCCACCGTCCTCAGTGGCCATGCTAACTCGCCTGAGCATTAATGGCAGCCTCCGCTGTAGGGAACTAGCTGCAGCACAGCAGAGAGCCAGGGTGATTGACAGCACTAAGACCCTCCTCCAGGTTCTGATTGGTTGGTTCTGACTGAGCGGTGTACTTCTGCAGATGGCAGTAGGACCACAGGGAGGAGGTAGAAGAGCTTGATTTTTTTTTCTTTAACAGATTATCTGTTTCACATTGTACTGTCTTGTACAGGTTTAACAAATATGTAAAAAATATATCATTTATAAAATTTACGTGGACTTGACCATCCAACTGAAGGCCGTTGCTCTGTGAAGTCAGTAAGAAACACGGCGTCACTAATCAAGTGCAAATGTATTTGTTTTGTATTTTGTAGCTGAGCATCGTTAAAGGAAGCTTACAAATGAGTGAGCTGGGAAAGCTGACTGATTCTCTCGCTCGTTGATAACTAGCTGTCTCACCCGTTCTGCAAAGAGGCACAAGTAGCCTGACATGCTCTTACCGTTTTAAGACATTTCAGGCGTCGCATTCGATTGCTGGTTCACAAGGAAAGAAGGGTTGATGTGGCACAAACAAGATGTAATTAGGTTGGCATTTATCTGCTGTGTCATCCTGTGTGGAGATGGCCTTCAGTAAAAAAAAAATCTGATAAAGGAATTTTCTCTCAGAGTGATCTGTGTGGCCTCCCCTAAAATTTTATTAAGATATCACCATGATAAATGTCATAGCCACCTGTAACAGTTTTAGCTATCTTACCTTTAAATTATTTATCATTGTGCTGCTGAAACGACCTGAAAAAATGCAGCTGAGTTTTTTTTTGGGACAATTTAAAATATAAATGGGGTGGGTGATACTAATAAAACCCTTTTAGCTTAAAGTTAATTATATATGTGCCACAGCTGGTGTGAGCATTGAAAGTGGTGTGGGGAGAGAAAAAGGCCCCGATGCAGATGCTACAGGGTCCACGGCGAGGGCTTGTCTGAAGAGCGTAGCGATAATCCGATGTGAAGAGCAGAAGGCCAGAGGAGAGGAGAGCAGCCCGGTCAAAAGGTGGTGCCGGGTGGGAGGAGGTGACAGGGCTGAAGATGGAAGAGAGGGAATATGGGAGTGGAGGAGGGAACAGTAGTCAGGGAGGAGCAGGAATTTATGACACGTAAAGTCAGGCAGGTTAACACTCTGAAATGACCAGGGTGTGTGTTCTGTTTTAAATAGGCGGTAAAGAGCTGTTTATTTATTTTTAGCACAATCAAGTAACCGTGTTACCATCAGTCGCTACAAAAATGCAGCAAATCAAATGTAACTTAAAAGAAATCTGACATTGAAATTGGGGTTCTGTCTCTTTAAGAAGCGCCGACTCTTTTCGATACGTCGTCACAACAGTGCCTTTCCATGATGCAGTTTACAACCGTTCTTAGGAGCGACTGTGGGGTCCAACGTAGCAGACTCACAGTTGCACCAGGTGTTTTCTAACTGCTGCCGCCGCTAGTCTGAAGGAGCGGGGGGGGGAGGGAAGCTCGTCTGGAGGTGATGGCCCTGGGGAGCTTCAGGTCCCTGAATGGGTTGCCGTGGGAGATTCAAGGATTACTTAAATATTAATATTAAAGAATCAAAGCCACACTCCAGGTATACTTTTGGTGAGTGAATAACATTATAACATGATGCAAAACTTGTTTAGCTTCTAAAAAAATAATAATTTACTTAATAATTTAAGGAATTTAAATGTAATTTAATAGCTATAACCCAATTTAATAGTTTTTACCCAGCTCTAACATCCAAGGCCATGGTTCCTAAACCTAGGTTGAAAACTTGAACACTTTTATAGCATAGAGAAACTTTTGAAACCACATTACATGCAAACAGTAATGAAGCCACTTCACACAGTGGACTGTCAGCTGAGCAACAATCCGATCTGCTGACGATTCTGTAATATCACCACTACATATTCAGTCTTCAACATGGCAAAGATTCGTCCAAGCCACATTTGTTATTTCAGGTACAAAGTTCTTATGTATGTCTGTGTAGCCTAACAGAGAGAGAGGAAGTGGAAAATAAATAATGCAGAGCTTTACGTCGCTCTGCATCAGCACGGCGAGAATTTAACCCTTAAAACTGTGAGAGGGATGTTTTGATTGTTGGTTTGTGCACACTGTGCTGTGTAGATGCACCTTCCACATGTCGATACATTTTTAAAGTGCAGTGAAAGCGGCAGGTTTCAGTCAGCGCCAAAAACGATCAAACTACATAGTTGAGAGCCGCTGGCCAATAAATTCCCTCCGTGCGAGAGAATGTTTTATATTTTTATTGAATGTGATTCCAACGAGTTAGACTTCCATCCGAAAACAAGTCCGATAGCTGCAGTGTTCCTGATGTCGGTTTAATCGCCTCACCTGAGAGAACAGCGGATTTTGATATCAGTACGTTTTTCTTTTTTCTTTTTCATATTCAGAGTCCTTCTGGTAACTCTGCAGCATGAACAGAGTCGTGTTGTGTCAGTCGGTTGTCATTTAATGTTACCAAGGACAGACAGCATTCAGATTCCCAAGGTAATTCAGACACAATTATTCAAGGCCGTGTGTGTTTGTGCGTGTGTGTGTGTGCGTGTGTGTGTGTGTTCACACCTCTATTTAGCAATGTGTGGACACAATCTGACCCCCATTCAGGCTGTATGTTAGCGCCAAGGTCCGAGCCGCTGCCTGAAGCTTCAAAACATTTCCAAATTCACACTTTTTTAACCTAAAAGTGAATCTATACAGTTGGCTGTAGCAAAAATTGCATTATTATTTGAAATTAACTGCGTTATATGAATTATATATGGCTTGACTTCCTATACCAGGCTGTTTCGTTTTGTTTTTAGGCTTTTGCATTACAGCTTCAAACTTTCTATCATTGCAGCACATTTTTTCCATCACTTTCCACACAGACATTCTGACTCCCAGCGACATAAAATATTCCCCCCAGTAGTGTCTCGCAGGGCACCACATATGTGGGCGAGTTGCCCTTTAAACGTACACAGAGTCAGGCCTCCGGTGGCCTTTTCTCAAGCCTGTCTCTCTCGGCTAAAACTACGGACACAAAGTAAACGATTCTCAACTGGCGCTATGAAGCAACAGAACGCAAACAGTCGTCTGACTGGCTGCCACACACACATTTCACACACGTACACACACACACACACACACACACACACACACACACACACACACACACACACACACTGCTCCTCGCATATCAGCTGAGTATGATAATCAAAAGGGAGATTTGCATACTCTGAGGCTAAAAGCAAAATTTAGTTTTGAATAATGTATTGTGGAGGAAGAGAACAGTGGCAAGATGCATTGAACATCTCATGGCACTAAAGGAAAAGTCTAATAATAATGAATAATGAATGCTCTTTTAGGAAGTGTGTGAGTAAGAGGAAGTGCTTGAGTGCAACACAGAGACGTTTAGTGAGGGCGTCTGCATGTGTGTGTGTGTGTGTGTGTGTGTGCGTGTGTGTGTGTTGATAGGAAGGCTACATGCATTGCCCTCCAGAGACTTCCTGAATTGGATCAAAGAAGAACGGGTCAACATGTCCACGCCACAACTGAATTACTGACGGTCTCTTAGCTTTCCAAAATATCAATGCCCAATCGATGCTGGGTCGACGGTAAAGCGGTTAACTGCTGTGCCTCATAAAGGATTTAAAAAGCACTAAAACAAGCGGACAGGAAGCGGGACGTCGGGGTTCTCCATGGCGACGAGCGGAAATCTCCCTCACAACCCACATTTACTCCGAAACAGAGTTTGATTAAAATTTCAGACGGAATTTGAAAACCTGCCGTCCCTCTGTAGTCACAGGTGGCCCTTATAGTCTGACAAGTTTTCTGTTCTGTGGCTATTTGATGTCTGATTGGAAAAGTGTTTTTGTGATGTGTTCCCACAGTGATTAAAGAGGAGAGCAGGGCGCTTGGATTAAAGTGTGAAAACGTGTGTGAGTTTGTGTCACACCTGGGTGAGAATATTTTGTTATGGTTGTAGTCGTTTCTCTTAATGACTGAAGGCGTCTAGTAGGTGGATTCAGAAGTCCATATATTATTGTGATATTAATATATTTCACTCAAACTTCAGGATGTTAACATTTCACCACAAGGTTGCCTGGTTTGTTTGGTTTCTTTATTTGTTAGTCAGATTAATGTTTAAATAATGGCTTGATTTTAAAGTAAGCTTCACCAACCGCTACCTCAATCTTTGTGCTTTTGTTCTGGTTGTTTAACATTTGATTTGACCAATTCTGTTTTGTTTGAACTGTTCAACTAAAACTGAAGTCTTATCAATAAAACGAAGCTGCTTGTTTTCCCAGAAAGTGATTCAGGAATATTAGGAAGCATGGCTAAAGAAGTGAGAGTTACTGTGTAGATGCTCTTAGTGTAAACATATTGTGTGAAATTCACTAGAAATAAGCACCAAAAAATACATTTATTACATGTATTAAACATAAAACCCAGCAAACCAGGAAACAGTGTTTGAATTTAAGAACCTGAGCAGTTGAGCAGAGTGGATTGGACAACTTGCTTTAAATATTTTACCGCTCTCATATTGTAGCGGAGCTACATTTAACAAACGACCACCTCTTCAAAAGTTGTGCTAAACGTGAGAGTAATCTATTCATTAAGATAATAGTGCCGAATTTTTAGATTTACACACATTTATAGTCTGAAAATAAGCACTGCATGAAAGAAAACTCTGTACAAAAATGATGCTGAAGATTCAGAATCATGAGGAAGATCCATAGAAATCCATTTGATACGGAAAAGATAATTGTAGCTTTTGACGGTAAATTAATTTTCTTACAAAGTGGGCGATTTAAAAAGTCCTTCCAGTCTTGCTTAGCTGTATCAGCTTCATCTATAATCACAGATGGAAATATTTGCATATTCATGCTACTGTTAATATATACCGCACGTCTAAGGCTCACATGGGACTCATCACTCGGCGTAAATACATACAGCCATTCGAAGCGGAATAAGAACAGCCCTTTAGATATTAAGTGTTCTCAAAAGTAAATGACCAAGCAGCACTTAAACAACAAACATTTTCCCCTGCTTTAAGTGTTTAAAATAAATGATTAAATGAAGAATAGTTTAACTAACCATCCCTCTGTGTGTCACACCCTTTGACTGAAATAGTTTTAGTGAGAAACATCTTGTAGGTATGTAAGCGTCTATGCAGTCAGATTGAAGAAAATTCTCATCACCTTCAGCTCTGAGATATTATGTTGAGTTTATGACAAAAATGTCCTTCATTCTGGTGCCAGAATCAACTGTCTGATGAACTATATTGCAGAAGTTCTGATATTTGTCTATGTTGTCTACTGGCAAATTTTATTCTGACGTCAAGGTTTTTTGCAGCTTGCAGTATCCTTCTAAGTGTACACACAGGCACTTTGGTATCTTCAGTGCCTGTTGTGAATCCTGTGGACTGATCGAAGGGTTTCTGGAGACTTCTTGGAGTCTTATTTCGTAGTGAAGTTCCTCGAACGGCCAGATTGTCCACGTTGGCGTTGGTTTTGGTTGTCATACATTATTTCCAGTACAGTGAAGCAAATTCTTTTTTGAACTCTTTCGCTCTCTTACCAAGAGAATGTTATTAAAAACAGCAATAAAAAAAGAAAAATCAAAATGCATGTCTACTATCCACTTATACTCTTGACTCCACTATTGTGCAACGAGTTCAGCTTCTTCCAAAGAATGCTGCATATTTCCCGCATATTTCAATGAAATCGTGATGAATTTGAAAGCTAACTGGTACATCCTGATGGCATCTCTTCACAACTATATTCTTAGACGGCATAGTTGCCCATCTAAGCCTGAACTTCAGTAGCTGATATCCCAACTTCTTGGCTCTGAACTCTCTATAGGTCACCTTGCTCATCTCTAGGCCAGTTGCTGTTGACCCTCAGACACACACACACACACACACACACACACACACACACACACACACACACACACACACACAAGTTCTTAGTCACGCGTTGGCTGCTTGTCCACTCTGGGCTATAACTGTGCCAAGCAGAGCTTTTGCCAAGCCAGAAAAAGAAGAATCAGAGTGATTACACTCCTTTCTTGAAAGCTACACACACCGCCGCCAACACAGATACACTCACCTGTCAAGTCTCTTGCTAAAATTTCCAGCAGCAATAAAGCTCACTTTGACTCAAATGTGGACATGGAAAATTTACACACAGCCTCAAGCAAGAAAGCAATCGTAGGATGGAAGAAGGTAAACTGGCCACGGGGCATGGTTTCATTTCGAATTGGCTGTCTGAGTCGTTTTGGGCCCTGTCCCAAATAACATTTCCTGCCATTTTCCCTAAACGGTCGGCTTTCTCCGGTCGTGCCTCTGAATAGGGGGGACCCGCTCTAAATCGATTGCGCCGCCTGACGGGTCCTGGCCGAGTCTCACCTCGCCCAGCTCTGCGTCCGCCACGATTCAGCCGTGGTTGTCCCGCAGGCTTCCGGCTCTTTTGAACCCGCCAAAAAGGGGAAGATGAAAAGGCCTTCCTCTCCTCTGAGGCTTGCTGAGGGAGATTACGAGATAGTCGAGATATTTTCACACCTGCCTGCTTGCCCTTGCAAACTTTCCCCGATGCGTTCAGGGAATATGAACCCCGCTGCCAATCACAGGGCTCAGCGGTGCCCCGCGTCGCTGCTATTTGCCCATTGGCATTTCACACAGGCTGCCAGATGATTTTCCACACAGTTACTTCTCCTGCTTGTGTAACCTCGTCTGTACAATAACAGCATCCACACACACACAAACGCATGCAAACATGCCGAATTTGTGGGGAAAACATCCACATTCATTAGGTTAATGCACATCTGTGGGAGAAAAAAAAGAAAACACATTTTCTTGGTGTTTTTATGATTTATTGTGTGGCATAAATGTGAAATTGTGTGTATGGGATATTAGTTATTTAGGTAATTTAGAGGTTGGCAGAGAGTATTTTTCCTCCTCACTTTGTGATTTATGGTTATTACAAAAATGTGAAATCGAGTTTATGAGTATAAGCATATTATTTATATTATCATAAGGATAATATAAATAATTGAGGAGATTTAGGGTTCTGGGGAGAGAGAGAGAGACCGCGTGTCGCATTCACAATGGCGTCAGAGAAAATGGAAACAGCCTCTTATCAGGTTTAAATCACTCTCCGAGCGAAGGTGACACGTCACTAAATTTGACTTTTGTGTCCAGTGGTTTCACACTGTTTGGCTCTTGATGTATTCGATAGTATATCAAGGGGGGATATGAAACGCGGGATTTATGAGATCTGGCATTTTTCTCACTGAGAGGATGTGAAATATGGTGATGGCCGGTGTTGTTTAATGAAATACAGTTTTGTTACTTTTGCTCTCTAAAAGGTAAGCTCTCTAAAAGATTCCACTTCTGAGGACTGTAAAGTATCCGTCGCTGTTATGACTTTTTTTTTTTCTTTTTCTCCCCTTGATATAATTTCCTATTAATCTTGGAGGCAGAGATACAGGTGAGAGGTCAATCTTAAATGGATTTTTTTTTTTTTACTTAGTTTGAGCTATTTATTTATTTTGCTCCAGAATGACTCTTAGCTGTGCTTTCAATCAGCACTGCCACCACTCAGTGAGGTAATGATGGCCGGGGCTTCATTAGGAAGCTCGTTAAGTCTCCTCGTTAAGCCGCAGGGCCGTTAACGCTTTGATTCTTAATGACTCTTCGTTAAGAAGGAAGAGGACCCAGGCTCCTGTGGTGGTCCTGACCGTACCGGATGTTTTGGCCAATTGCCCCCAGATGGCCTCCTCTGTAGACGAGAGGAACCCGTTACTTTAGATTAGTCCGAGTCAAAAATGTCGAAAGTCTTTGAAAAGAGCAAAACAGAAACCGTCACAGACACCAAGTGGGTAGAGGTGATGGACCTGATGAAATGACTTGTAAAGGAAAAAAAGTAAAAGATGATGAAATGAGTCGGTTTCTCAGACGAGAAATGTTGACTACAGTCACCAACCACTTTATTAGGTAGCTACTTATTTCTTGCACTGGGTTAGATTTCCCTTTGCGTTAGAAAGGTGCTTTAATTCCTTGAAGACTTGTCTCCATGTTGACAAGACGGCATCGTGCGGTTGCTGGTTTGTCGGCAGCATGTCCGTGGCGAGGATCTCCCATTTCACCACAATCTGACGTTGCTTTATTGCACCGAAATCCTGTGATTGTAGAGACCAGTGGAGTACAGTGAACCCAACATCCAATTTGAGATAATTTGACCTGGCGTGGCAGAGATATAAAAATAAAAAAAAATTAAAAAAAACTTTGTTGGTATTAAAAGACTCAAGAAATGTTTCATTAAATACAGTGAAATAGACCTCAATTGTTTGGTCCAAAAATGTTGCTCACGGTTAATTCTCAACGTGTGGAAGTTTGTTGGAGGCTTTTGTCGCCGCAGCAACTCCGTTTCTAACCAGGAAACAGGAGTGTTAAGTGTAGATCCAGCAGAGTTTCAAGCAACAATCACTCTCTTTCAGATCTCTTAATAATCCCTTCCACTAGATAAAGTCACATGCTGACAGGAAAGTAGTGGTGCTTCTTGCGACTGACTTCGCTATGATGTGAAATATCACGCTGAGATCTTGTCACATTCCCCATAATAAGTTCTTATTTAAGCTGCCGCTGCCTTTTTATCTTCATGAACCAGCCTGCCCATTCTCCGTTGACCTCTGACATCACCAGGCTTTTTTTTTTGTGTCCACACAAATGCAGCTTGTCGGATTTTATTTTATTTTTTCCTTTTTTGACATGTTTCTTAGTAAACCCAAGATGGTCGTGCTTGAAAATCACAGTAGATCAGCAATTTCTGAAAGACTCACTTCAGTTCCAAGGAAAATAAATGTCACTCAAACTGTCTAAGTTTCTTCTTCAAAAAGTGATTATAGATCGTGATGACCTCCTGTAGAAGTCTGTATTACAGCAAATCTAAAGCCTCTGACTGAAAACAGTGAGTTTTAATGAAGAGGATCCTCATTATTTTTTTAATGTCCTTTATTTTATGAAGCATTCCTTTTTGTGCAATCATCAGCTGTCCCCCAAACAGAATCACCCTTATTTATCCTCTTGTTGAGCTTTTTCTAAGTTTTCTTTTTTCCAACAGATGATGTCTGAAAGGATTGGACTAATTACGACAGATTTGTAGATGATATGCAGCATCTTTCTGAAAACACCGAAGGATCAAAGTTTTCGCAATAGATGCCGTCTGCTCTGTAGCTTTACTGTGGCACCTCCAGTTTGTCGTCTAGAGGTGTGTTCACCTCTGACACATTTGGTCCGCTTTAAACAGACCAGAGTGTATTTCCCTGACCGTTTGTGCAGGTGTGACTACACTCAAGCCTGCTGCGGGCCAAACAACCAGACCAAGACCCGCTCTTCTTTAGAGGTGTTCTCAGTCCGCTTCCAAACAAACTTTGCTGTAGTTCGCATTTGGTGTAAAAACAGACCGACTTCGATCCGAACTTACAGGAAATATATGTCTGTTTGAACTGCACAAGCCACGGTTACTGGACATTAGGATAAAAACGAGCCTTTAAGTGTTGCTAGCACAACTACTGCATGAACTTATTGTACCGGCATTAAGTCGGTACAATTCTCTGTATCCGATTCTCTGTTTTCTGCCTAGCAACGCAGCTGGCAGCATATTGTGGGTCAGAAAGCGCAAAGCATCTTGTCTCACTCAGCCTGGAGCAGGCATTTGCCGACGTTGTTCTAAAATTTGAAAAATATCCTAAAACTTGTAGAATGACCTGCTCTTGACATTTTAAATTGTTGTGCTGTTGTTTGTAATAACAGCACAACAATAACAGCACAAATGTGAACCACAGAAATGCAACACGCAGGTTTTCCACGTTTGTTTTCCTCTCGGGTCTGGGCTCTGTCCCACCGCCGTCATTTCTGTTGAATGGGAGTCGCGTTGGATCGTCACCGGTGCAACTTTATTTTCAAATGATGGTCCGCTTAAAAAAAACAAAACACAATATGAACGCAAACCACAACAAAAAAATATTATAAAGTACACTTTTGTTCCCAACCAAACAAATGACCAAATGACACAAGTCAGAGAAAAATACTCTGACTTGCTAGAAGTCTGAGGTGTGAGTAGTGAAAAGGAATAGCAACAGTACAGGTCCCTGTGGTACTCCTCTGGTACAACTCACCACCTGGTCAGACAGACACACGACCTTTTAGCAAAACAAACGGTGGTCTGCTGACCAGATCGTTATTGATCCAAGCAATTAGTGATTGATCCTGGCAACAACTACCTGTATCCATGACATTAGTGAGTCCATTTATCACCGATATTCTGATGTTTGGTTTAAACTTCAGCAAGGAGTCTTCACCACCTCTAGATGCTTAAATGCACCAAGATTCTACTTACATGTATGTTAACATGCAAATAAACAGCGGTGCTAAATAACGTGGCAGATGAGTTTTGTTCAGGCTTTCATTGTATTTTCTTGGCCTCTCTGGTGCAGTTTTGCTTTGCGTTTTTGAAGTAGAGCGAAAATGAGGCATAGGCCTCATTTTTGTCCTGAACGATTGCAGCTCTCGCTCAGTTAGGGCAGATGTATTGAACCAGGACTTCCCATAAAAACAAATGCACACGGAGAGACAATTCATCTGCTTTATTACTGTAAAAATATTAAGTCTTGTCTTTGTTGTGTGGTGTGGGCTCAACAGCAGATGGATAGTCTGCAACCAGGTCCCCGATGGGGAGGGAAAATCAATTCAGTTCAGCTCAATTCTCCTTTATTAATATAGCACCAATTTATATAAAAAAAAAAAAAAAGGTGAAACCCAATACAATGCTTTTCTAGAAAAAGGGGGAAAAAACAGCGGTATTCTCACTATTGACACAAAGAAAAACCCTGAGTAGAGCCAGAGCCTGAAGGGTGACTATCCTTCTTAACATATTAGACACTTTTGGCAGAGCACAGCAGGGTACCGAAGGTGTAAATAATGACATTAATTATAGTTTCTTATTTTTTTTGCACCTCCTTTATTTTCGCAACGCTGATACAGTACTTTCAGGCAAACTTTCCTGCTGCTAGAACTCAGTGGGACATAAGAATAGAGCATCTGTAATGCGACACGATACCCCTGTGATTTTCCCTCCTGTAACAAGTCGAGACGTGTGCTCTCAACATGGCCCAGTGCTTCCTTTAGAACAAAAGATAATACAATAAAAGTGATAAAAAGACAAACAGACACTAATGAGGGAAAAATGTGAGCATAAAAAATATCTATGTATCTTGATAACTTTCCTTTCTAAGCACTTGCTTTACCATCAGAGAAAAGAGCAGATAGAGCAGAGATTAAGTATTACTGATTAGGGACTATTAAAGCAAAATGATTGCACTTTGTTTTATTTTATTTCGTGCTATCGGAGTTTAGGGGTCTGAATGAAAATCCCCACCGATTACCTTTGAATTCTTATTTGCAAAGTTTATTGGAAATTGTGCATCCTGTTACTTCAGCTTGACAACTTTGCACCACTCTGTGTTCGTCTGTTACACAAAATCAATACAACGGTGAAGTGTGCAGTTGAGACATGAAAAATTGTGGAAAAGTTCAGGTTGGTGTAAATACTTATCTAAATTCATTTTATGTGAGTAGTTCCCGTCAGAGGCCCTTTCCTCGCACCAGCAATAAAACCATTTTGCCGTCCAGCGCCACCCGCTGATGGCCCTCACACACTTGTGCCGGTGCACACAAAAGCAATAATTCAGCAGTTGGGGAATTTGTCTTTCAGAAACCATTTCCAGAAAATTGATCTTGCATACTTTTGTGAACAGTTGAGAGGTTAGAGTGTTTTTGAAAGTCTGCCACAGCCTGTCATTTTATTTCACCAAGTTGTTGACGTGTCCGACGGAAAACTGAAGAACTGAGCTGCTGGGATGACAATCCAAAACTTTAGTTTGTTTTCTGTTGGAAATATTTATTTTAAGCCAAATCACCTTGGAGGCAAGCTTCTCATCATAGTTAAAGTTTTCTATTTGCTCTGTGCTGGAAAAGTAGAAAGCCACCGGATGCTACTTGTTTTTGTACGAACCCACCATCATCAGCAAAACAAGAAACAGAGAACAACAGGATTGTTCCAGCTATTGTCTATTTGTGTTTTTTTTTTTTTTTACATCTCTGTTAGTTTAACTGCTAAAATATGTTTGTCCTCAGGTCAATTTGGTTTCCAGCTCGTACTGATGCCGCTCCTGGCTGATTTTCAGCAACCGATTTTTTGTTTTTTTTGTTATAGCTCTGAACTGCCATTAAAGATTTTACTTTCTTTCATTTTCTCTCTTGCTGAAATGTGCTATATAAATTAGCTTGATTGATTTATTGACCAAACAAAAATATAATTGTTATGAAACTGAGGTTTTAAACTGCTTTTCACATCTTACTAGTGTTTAGCAAGGTTAGCATCACTAATACAAATCTCTGCATGTATTCTCTGCAAAGTCCACAGAACCTCTTTAATTAATTTTTTATTTTTACCAATATTTACTAGTTTAGCCTGTCCTACTTCAAAAAGATATAACAGACAGAGTGGTAATGCTTTGTCTGTTATCTGGTGATCTTTGAACTTTTTTCCTTTGAGTCTTCTTCCTGTAGTGGCAACTTCTGCATTGAAGAGTGTTGTGCACAGTGTTACGTACGAAGGCAATTATTCACACAAAGTTCTAGTTTCCAATCAAACAATTTTCAGCTAGTGGCAGTCAGGCGTCGGTCTATCGTGATCTCTAGCAGACTTCTCAGGATGAGAAAAAGTGTTAAAAATAACTCAGTCATTTTGTACAGCCCACATTCCCCTATCAAATGTTAGTGAGCAGGCTAATTATGGCTTCACGTATTTGACAAAAATGGGATGTTTATTACATATCAAGCAATTCAACTTTCTGTAGCTTTCACTTAAAATTCTGGACCTGAAGTCTCTGCTTGGTACAAATAATCTTGTCAACATCCATGCTTATCGTCTACATCCCAGGAAGATGGCGAAGCTGAGCCATCCCGCCCCAACACCCCTGTGAAAAATGGCAGTCCTCAAAGTAAATGAACATTCACATTCACAGTATCCATTCTCATTTCATTTAGCAAATGTGCTTAGCTGTTGCCACGCAACAATGCTTTCCCCCAGCTAAACCCTCTTCCCCGTAGCCCAGCTGCCTCTCCCTGCTTTTCCTCTGCATCTGAAGCCACAGTGTCACACTTATTAGAGAGTGGGGGCAAATTTGCCGCTTTCTTTCTATTTTTATTTTTTTTTCTATTTCATCCATGTCAGAGTGGGGGGTGTAATGAGATTGAGTGTGGATGCGCTCGCCGTGTCCCGCTGGCTCGTCTCTCTCGTTGTGGGACCCAGGACGGCGTGGAGTCTTCCCCGATATTACCTCTCCCCTCGTGAGAGGATGCCGGTCGCTTTGCCGTCCTGCCAAGCACTGATCCAATAAAACGCAACACGGGGGCTGTGATCGATACCGAACGTGCCACCGCCACGCTCCCCTCCAGTCTCACTCATAGACACCTATTAGAGAATAATTGATTGGCCTACTGTTCGTTATCCCTTTGATATGGCGCTTTCATTAAACCGCCAGCACCCCGCTTGTGAACAAACAGTTTTTCTGTCCATGCATGCTGGGAACTGAAGAAGAGCTCAAAGTGTGAGCAGCAGAGTTTGTGTCTGAGATATTTTTAAGACTAAGGAGATCCAGGTCCACAGCTGCTCATACAGTACAGCAGAAATAGAAACATGAAGCACCAAACAACGACTGCAGGAAGGAATAAAATAATGATAAAAAAAAAAAAAACATTGTGAGGGAGAGCGAGGTATTGTCTGCTTTTCTTTTCTCTGCTTTTGCTTAAATTCATTATATCCTGGAGGCATGCAGAGGATAATCTGCTTGTTTTGTCTTCACTGCCTGACTGTCTGGAGAAAAACAATCTTAATTTTTAACTGGTGTTTGCTCTTCTCTTTCTTTCCCACCCATTGTATTCTTATCTTACCCCACCTCTCACTACCTTACATTTTCAATTTCCACTAATTCCTGTTCTCCTCTTTGCCTGTCATCCTTTCCATCCCTGACCTCCCCCTGCTCCCTCTCGCCTCTTCTCACCCAGCTCCACACTGACATGGACAGGAATGATGGCCGCACCAAGTATATCCTGCGAGGTGAGGGGGCGGGCTCGGTGTTCGTGATTGACGAGAAAACGGGCAACATTCACGTCACCAAGCCCCTGGACCGGGAAGAGAAGGATGAGTACCGTCTCATCGCCACGGCCACCGACAGGCAGACCGAACGTCCCCTGGAGCCGTCGTCACAGTTCATAATTCGGGTGCAGGACATCAATGACAACCCTCCCGTCTTTGATGAAGGCCCCTACAGCGCCACGGTGCCTGAGATGGCAAATATAGGTACTGGAATGGGGGAGAGGGGTGAGGTGGGTTCTGTGTGAATTTGGGTTTGTTAAAGGAATGTACTGAAAAATCAATCATAGCAAAAACGAGTGTAATTTGTTTCATCAGCATATCTTTGGAAGTAGGATTGGAGGACTTGTGCTACATCGCTACACTTTATGCTTTTATTGAAGAAATTGTGATCGTCGCAACAATTAGTATCTTTTTAGCTTCCCACTGCAAGGAACAGATCCACTGTTTACAGTTACTTTTCAAATCTCCATGTATGCACACAGAACATAAACAAGGAGAGGATGATGAAGTTATCACTGAAGTTTCAAGTTTCAGTAACTGCAAACTCTGTCTTTTTATTTGTAGTTTTCTTTTTTAATGATGTTTCAGTCTCAAAACTATTAGTATTAAGTTCAAGCAAGATTCATGTAAATAATAACTATAAGTCAAAACCAAAACCAATACAAGAACTTTAGTGTTTTTATGTTTTGTTGCTCTAATATCCTCCAAAAACAACTTTAGTATAAACAGAACAATTATAAAGAAGACACCTTGTTCCCTGAGGCAGACAAAAGGAGTTTCAGTGTTAGATGGCAAATAAAGACGCACACTTTAGTATTGGCTCCTAAGTCCCTGTTGGTTCTAAAAGTAAAACTTGAGGCATTAACTATACAGCTTATAGTTCAGTGTTTTTCATCACATCATATTATTGACCAAAACTTTTAGATATTTCTTAAAAATAAACAAGTTTTGGGAACGATATTGACTCCACCTGCACTATTTTGCCTCTCCTCTTAAAAGTTACCAACCATGTGTCAATGTAATGGTCACAACATACATTTAAATATTTCTAAGAAAACATGATTGTCTGTTCCACTTTTTAATATCTCCTGACTTTTACAGCTAAACTTACTTTCTTACTTTCACCTCTTCTCCGGCACAAAATGTCGATATAATAAATATGACATCACCGTCCAAATTGAGGTCACTTTGGAAAAATCATCAGGTGCATTTTAGTTTGTAAAGATGCCCGGGTGTGAAATAATAAAAAAACATAACACAGTTATGTTTTTTAATTATATAACAAGGCAACTCCACTTCACTTCATATCTAGGCATCAAAAGCAGCCGGATGACTCTGAGACAAACTTTGTAGAAAAAACATCCTGTTGTCTTCGTGTCACAAAACCCTCTGTCACGACTTCTGACTACGCTTCTAAACAAAGCATTCGTTAAGCATTAACCCATCCAGAGCTTAGTGAATTATTAGATTTTACAGGAAAGAAAGATCATTGTACTTACTCCTTTGACCCGCAATGTGATTTATACTTGAAATTTTGAAACGGCTAATGTTTAATCTAATTTTAAATGCAAATTTGTATAGTGTTTTTCAACGCCATAATGACCACTTAGAGTCACTATCGTCACATTTATACGCCGACATGCAGATCGGTAGGCAGCTTGGGGGTCGAGTGCTTTGCGGCATGTGACGGGAATTGAACCCACAACCTTCCGATTGCAAGACAACTTCCCACTGTGACAGAATCGCCACTGATACAAATGTATTTCATAAAGAAGAAGAATTAAAAGCAATTAACTGGAACATTTTGCTACGAATGGTGAAATGTTCAACCAGCAGACAGATTGTTTTCCTGGATATTTTTTCTTTTTCTTTTTTTTTTTAAAATCTTAAATACCATTTTTACCGCCGCGCCTGAGCACTGAGAGCAAAAGCGAAATGATAAATAATCTCAGTGACAGGGATAAGAACTTAACCTGACACAGTGGGGCTATTGGAGTTACATTCTGTATACCAAATAAGGCTGTAGCATTTTATTAGTTTACTGTTTAATCAAAATAAAGCACCGGCCAGTGACTGCTGTCGAGCGCCAAAGTGATGGATGTTCCACTTGAGCGCAGCGAGACGGTATGTTTTATTATTTCTGTCTGAGAGGAGGCTGAGCTGTCTGACGACATTTTGTTCGAAAGCCTTTTAGCCTCCACGAAGATGTTCTCTTCGACGAACCCCCCCAAAAAACCTGTAAAATACAGAAAAAAACCCACAAAGTGGCTTTTACCGGCAGTAAAATAAATCAATAATGAACTCAGCGTTGGATCTTTAAAAGCCTGTATTAGGTTAACTGTAATAAAAAGGCCTATTATTAGAATCACTTAAGTAGGGACATTAACCATTGTTTGCAACACAAGATGGTATATGTGAATGTCTTTATAAATGACGTTTTGACAGGTGTAGTTGCACATCTATTACATGCAATGAAGCAATGCCATAACATTGATGCCTACAAGGATTCCTTTTGCAATACGAACATTTTCTACACGCACTTACATCCCAATGATGTTCAAAATGGATGCTGATGGCAAAAGAGAGACAACTGTGGAAACCTGACATAAAAACCAAGAGTTTAAATTCTGCATGTGGTTTCAAATGACCTTTAGAGCAGCTAACAATTTTTATTTTATTTTTATTTTTTTCACATAGCTCAAATGTACCTTTTGTGCTGGATGGAAACCAACTCGCTTGATAGTTGCTACCAGTTTCCAGCGGCTTTTAGGTCTGACCTGTTGATTTCAATAATGAAACCTTGGATCGCAAAACATAAAAGAGAGAGAAAGAGAGGAAAAATGTTCTGCGGGTTCTTTGATAGAGGTAGCGGTTCTGAATCTGACTGCGGATGAATAGATTTAGAGATCATTTATACATGAAAGCATATGTACTCAATTTTATCTGATATTTTTTTCATGAAGCTTTGAAAAAACACGCATGAAAGAGCATAATTTCGGTTGATGTTGATGCAGACCGAAAAATGGTCGGAAGTTCTTGGTATGTTGGCGTTTGTTGTGTAGAAGGAAAAAGAAACATTCATCCTGAAAACTCATTAGAAATTTGGATGAATCTGATCTCTGGTCAGTTGATTGGTGCATTTCTGTATAATATGATTATTTTCAAATCCAAAATCCAAAAATACATTTTATTATGCATGACAAAAGTTAATGTAGTTAGTTTCTTTTCTTCTTTTTTTTTTCTTCTGCTAAGCTAAAACAAAGTCAACAGGATTTTTTTCTTACCTATTTTTGCTCAATGTCCTTATCGCTGATCCTCTCATTTCTGAAAAGTAGTCTAGGCTCAGATGCAGCAGTAAGGGACAGATGATAATGAAACATATTCTCGGTATGATATACTTTTTACTCAAATACGACTGAAAAACATTAGATTGTCAGGTAATAAAGCCTAACCAACAGTATAATTTATCTCATTCGTTCTCAGAGTATTTTGCTCAGCAAAAGAAACATAAAAATGACCCGAAAAATGACCATTTGTCGGGTCATTTTTGACTCGTCTCTTGCAGTGGATTGTTCATAAACAATTTAACTAAGGCAAAGTGAGGCCAGCGGTTCGTTGTCCTTGGATGAGTCGTCGTTGCGCTTTGGGATGGTTTTGGTCGTCCACTCCTGGGACGGTTCACTGCTGTTCCTCCAAATGTTTTCACCATTTGGAGTTAATGACTCTCACTGTGGGGAGGTGTGTGCCCCTCTAGCTCTAGCAAAAGCTGACAGCATTTCAGAAAGTTATAATTGTGTAAAATATGGCGGTGATGGTGTGATGGCCCGTGGCTGTTTTTCTGCCTCGGGAATCGGGGGGGACTTGTAGCGGGAAAATGGAATCACGAATTGTGCTCTCTCCCAAAAAACGTCCTGAAGGCGAACGCCCCGCTATCCGTTTGTGACCTCCAGCTGAAATTTGCTTTTGGTTCTGCAGCAGAACGACGATCCAGAACAGAGATTACTTCTGAATGACTTGGGGAAAAACAAAACCAGGAGTGGCCTAGTCAAAAGTCCAGACCTGAATCAAATTCTGTTGCTGTTCTTTGGGTGACCCAACCAGAGGTTAGGGAATGGCTTTTCAATATTTCCCAGACTATAAAATCACAAGTAATTAGTTTCTGTATCGTTTCTGAACTTCCTTGGTGATGTCTGACTCTTCTGTTCTACTCCGCTCTGTCAGACAGGTCCTTTTCTAAAGTGTTTTTGTTTGTTTGTTTTTCTTTTAAATTGAGGACAGGCCTGAGTGTGGTTCAAGGAATTGAAATCTGATATTTAAAATTGTTTGATGATTTGAAACATTTAAGTGCCAAAAACATGAAAAAAAAAAAAGGTAAATGGCAAAACATGCAAATCCGTTCTTTCACCGCCGTCTACTTCTTGCAGCGACTGTTTAGAAAATTATTGGGGCAAAGTGAAACACAAGTGAAATTTTTTATTTTTTTTCTGTTGAACAATTGCTGTTTTTAGTTCCTGGCAGCTTTAAAAGCTTTTCTGAAGACGTGCGGAGGCGATCCAGTCTGCACAGAAAAGGCAGGGATATATTTTAACACCTGCCAGTCTAACACGAGTAAATGTTTGCAGATTACTTTTCAGAGCCTAAAAAGAAGAAACGCAAGCCTAAAACAGATGTTGATTTGGTAGACACAGAGATTGATCTCTTGTTTTTTAGCCTTTTATTCTAAAATCCAACAACGTGCAAAAACACGTTCAGAGGAATAAGATGTAGCCAGTTGTGAATTTAACACAAGCTGAACTGTAAAAGAAAAAAAAAATCTTTATTTTTTACACTTTCCTATCATATCTACATGTTTTATGGGGTCTTTTTTAGACAAAGGTAAGCTTAGTAAATACAAAATGAAGGTTCGAAACGATGAAACTAACACTATCCTGGCGATAACTAACTATAGTTATGACTAGTTACAGTTAATTAATGATTTAAAAAGAGGGTAGGGATGTTTTCCTATAACACTAAGTTGATTTGGATTTACTTTTTTGTTTTTTCCCCCTGCAGTTTCTAATTACTCGGTCTGTTTTTGACAGATTTTAAAATTTGGTTGATGATCTAAAACACTAAAGTGTGACAAAAACCTAAGACAGAAGAACTAATCAAGGAGGAAAACACTGTTGTATGACACATTTGTAATTTAATTCTAAAATCTCTTTCTTTACTCTGCTGCAACATCAGAAATCTAGTCTCAGTTGTGGTTAGGTTTCTGATTTCCTCATCTACGTGTCGAAAACATACAAAAGTTTACACGTGTATCTAGTATGATAGTATGACAAGTTGATAAGAATACAAAATACTTTTCCAAATGTGTAACGAGTGGCTAAACAAATATGCTGTCAGCTGAGTGGTCAGATGGTGGAGTTCATTTTTTTCTTATTTTCTGTTTCTGCCAAAAAATCTGGCCCTGTTTTCACCACCCGCCGCTGCCAGGCAGGGGAAAATCTTATGGCTGGATATACTCAGACACACAGATCTGTCCAGCATCGCAGAATAAAATGCAAATGACAATCCAATTTAAATACAATGCTGACAGAATCTGCAGTGAGTCAGATTAACATCTGATTGTTAACGGCAAAGCTGCTTTTAGGATGCATGACGCCTGTCGTCTCTCATTCCGGTACAGAGTCCACATGCTGTACCTACAGTGACTAATTTAAAAGATGTACAGCTTGTGATTATGCACAGGTCAAAGGACGTGGGCGATAACATTAATATGGCGATTGATTTCATGGGGAGCATCCCTTGTTATGTAATCTTTAGAGGCTATTGCTTCTATTTCTGCTCTAACATTCATGCTGTGTCCACGTGCATAAACAATAAAGGTATACTACTCCATACGGATCATTTAATCACTTTTAATCAGACAAATAACACATAAAACTTTAAAAGCAAAACGATGTGCCTGATGGGGTTCCTTTCTGTTCATATTTGCGCTGCGTGCTTTCTGCTGCCGCTTTGGGACGGCGCTTAATTACTGCCTGAACTGTCCTCTGCGCTCATTTAGACGCTGACATCCTCTTTAGAAACGTGTCGAGGAACTGATGTGACCATCAGTAATTGAAAACATTAAACCTCCAGCTACAAATAATGTCTTCTGACTCCTAATGATCCCGGCGTTCCGCTGCAGCGTCTGGACCGGGTCGCCCTATACGCTCAAAATTTTTGCAAGAATTAATTGGTCACGCCCAATTGTTTTCCTGCTCCAACTCGCACATGTCGACTGCTTTGATAAAGCGGGTTCTGTTTTAAGCACATTGAGGCCGAAGGGGGTCAGTTCTTCAGAATAAGCAGGATTGGTTAATTATTGTAGGCATTCGAAAGGCATATTGATTCTCGTAAATCCGTTCAAATTCAACACACATTGTTTACTTTCCATGGCTGTCGGACCGCGGCGCCAGCAGATGTGTTGTCTAGAGTCTGAATCTTGCGCCGTCGTAAGGGACATTGAGAGTTGACTAACTCCTGATAGACTACCAGGTGTGTCAAACTCCAGTCCTTGAGGTCCGGTGTCCTGCAACTTTTAGATGTGCCTCTGCTGCATCACACCTGAATAGAATAATTAGGTCATTAGCAAGGCTCTGGAGAACTGATCTACACAAGGAGGAGGTAATTAAGCCATTTCATTCCAGTGTTTTGTACCTGTGGCACATTTAAAAACTGCAGGACTGCGGCCCTCGAGGACTGGAGTTTGACACCTGTGGACTACGCTAATAGCTGTGATGTAACTACTGTTAGCTATAACATCTAATGATGGTAGGTTTCTCACTATTTTATGCCTTAAAAACACAAAAGAAAAATGACACAGAGCTGGATCTACCACTGAGATACAAACTGTCACAGCTGCTAATGATTAGTAGATATTTTAGCTACATTTAATATGCAAGGCAGCCAGGGACTTGCTCAGATTGGACAAGAACGTGTCCTACTTGAATCTTCTTTTAACTAGTGTGTTGTATTTGGCCCAAAGCAGCACATACCTGTTGATATGAAATATGGTGCAAGCAGCCATGTTGGATACTAAACTAGAAGTTGCTTGGACACCTCTGATATTCCCAATCAGAAATCCAGTTTCAGTAGGATCATCACACTCTAGTAGCACTTAAATCACAAAAACAAATACTTTAAACTTCACCTAGACTTGCTGTCCAGGTCTGGTGTCTCAAGACAATCATAGTAGTTCATAATTATGACCACACTGATTTCTCTTTAAGCTGAATTCTGTTTGGGCATTTAGAGCAAAATGCACTTTATTTATCTTTATTCTCACTGTTAAGTGAACATCATTGTGATCTGTCATTGCAAAAGCACTTTATTTTCTCTGTCACTCACATATTTTACTCTTTGTTCTGTTATTCATAATGCACCTTGAAACATGTTTACTCTAGATTTTCACTGGTGAAGAAAAAAAGTGAACAATTTCAGTACTTGTGTTGAACAGGCTCTGAAAAACATTCAAAAAAATAAAAGAACTTCCTGTTTGATTCCTTCAAAGATGAGAAACTAACAAATGTTTACCTCTTGCTTATGCTAGTTTTCTAGTGTATAATTCCATTTTTAATAGAGTTAATGTGATACTGGGACATTTCAAAGATAATTTTGTTGACTTTTTAAATTACATATTTAGAAAAAGATTACTTATACAAATGTGAAAAGTTGTAGTATTTAGTGAGGTGGTGCTTGATATAAACTGATGACTTAGTTGAGGCTTGATGGCGACGCAGAGATGAAATTCTAACAAACACAATGTTAGCGAGTTAAAGATAATAAACTAATCGTGTTGGGTCAGACAGAAACAGTTGTTCAAAACTGAACTCTTTATTTGAATGTTGATCAATATGAATGAGAGAGACTATTTAAGAAAGAACCTTATCACGGCTTCTAGACTTATTCACATCAGTGTTGTCACCTGAAGACGGCAGCAGAATGCTCGTCATGGTGATCGGCCATAGTGACGGGATTGTCAATCTAATCCTCCACAAAAAGAAAAAAAACAAAAAGAAATCCTGTACAATCCGATTGCAACTCTTGCAACAGAAATGAAATCAGAGCCAAAGGCAGAGTGGGTGGATCTTTGTACCCTTGTAGAAATGTGAACTTAGTAGGACAATCACTGTCTGATCACGTTTGCAGAGTTGATTGTACGAAAAGGCCAGTATGTCCCAAAAGTACCTTCATCGTCATTTTAACTGTGCTCGGGCCCCTGAAACGGGTTCTACTCTCTCCTGGCGAACTTTAGGAAAACTTTTGAATTTGCTACAAAAACAGCCATTATTCTACATAATTCTCCCCCTAAAGTATTTAGTTTAGAGAAGTTCAGAAAATCTGGCATGGGGTCTTCGCCATCTGCCACTTAAAGGTGTTTTTTTTGTTTTGTTTCCCTCTGTGCTTCCCCCATCCAAGTTTCCTCTTGTGCAGAATTGTTTAATTGAGATTAGAGTAATGACCCCCCGCCTCCAGACTGCCGGGGCAGAGTCCAGGGAGACGATGCAGGCGAGCAGTATTTAGTAATCCCATCAGCCGCCTTATGAGCTTCTGCTCCTCGCCGAAGCTCAAGTCTTCAGATTGAGTTGTTCAGTCAATCATGGATTCAGTATTTACTCACCGATTCAATATTTACCAAAGCACTTTCCGGCGAGCACGACTGAGGAGATGGGATCCCATCAAAGCCTCGTTACATGAGATTTTCATGGAGGAGACGCATGGAGGTGGAGGCGAGGACGTCTCATGCGACAATACATGTGCGCAAAGCTGCACTGGAACGGAGCCAGTTCCTCCTGCTCGCCTGTTCGGGGGTTTTGTGTTGGTTTCACCCGACTGGTTGTAAACATCCCTCCAGATGCGTATCTGCATTCTGGGAGAATGACTCACATCTAAAGTTTAACCTTGACAATAAAGTCCCGGGATTCTCGTACACAGAAACCAGGGATTCCTGGATTCCAAGTCTTTGTCCTCGGAGGACAGACGTCTTAAAGTAAGAACAGGTGGATGAGTGGCGGCTTGAATATTTGATCCTCGTGAAGTGTGACTGGCTGTGAAGCGCGGCCGACGGGATGCATACCAATCAGTTTTTGCCTCCGCTTTGTACTTGTTGCATCAACCCGCATCATCGTGCAGTCTGAACCCAAAGATTGATTTTTTTCTTTCTTTTTTTTGTCTGCTGTCAGAGACATTTATGTCTGCTTACTGATCTGCTCATGAGTTCTACATGAAAAATGTCTGAAATATAACGAGAAACAAAGGCAGGCTTTATGGTCTGCAAGCAAAAGTAGTCTAGGAGTCGGGACATAAAATACAACTTTTAATGGGTTTTTTTTGTTTGTTTTCAAATTAAATGGCTTTAAATCACATTCAGATTGTTCAAATAATTTAAAACAAAGTCAATTTTCCTTTCTCGGTCACTCTCTGATTCTGGTACTCAGGAGTCTCAAAGGATTTTTAGCTTGACGGTGCCTGACTGGGATGTTAGAAAATTGAAAATGCAGGCACTGAAGGCATCAAAGCTACTGCTAGCAGGTCAGGCTAACCACAACCCCTGAGTGAACAAGACAAGATGTATGAGGGGCCGTTTAGGACAAAATTTACGTTTTGTCTCTCACACACTACCAAAAACTCAAGCATTCTCAAAAAAATAGCCACTCACACTCAAAAAATACTCACGCACATTCAAAAAATACTCAAATTGCGTATACACACACTACTAAAATGTCACACACACACAAACGTTAACTTTCTCGCTCACATACACTACTACCAGCTCGCACACATACACAGACGTTTATCTCTCACATACACAAGACTAAAGTTGAACACACACACAGTACTAAGACTCGTTTTATGTATGTGTGAGAGCGAGACTCTTTTTGAATGTGTGAGAATTGTCACGGAAGAGGCGGGGCATAATTTTTGGATCAAACTGCGCATGCGTAGATCCTAAACTATAATTTTCCATTTTTGCCTGACCAATTCTCTCTCGTTTCGAATTAGAGTTAGCCATGTTCGGTATAGCAAACTCTTTCTTCTTCGGCACTAGTTGGCGCCGGCTAATAATTCCTGTAATACTGGCACCCAGTGGACAGATTGTACTACAGCAATTTTGCTATTTTTAATCAATCAATCAG